>JACGAQ010000760.1:0-93245 GCA_014119065.1 Orius insidiosus
ATTTTGAGGCACCGCAAAATCGGCGTGTCCGGCCTGCTATGTCTCCGGAAAAGAACGGTCTCAAAAACATTTTTTTTTTCATTCATTTTTTTTCAATATAATGATTGTTTATTATATGTTTGTGTTTATTTATTTTTTAGAATGAAGATCAGGAGAAACAAAAGTGTTAATGAAGTCATAAAAAATGGGACTCAGCAATTAGAAAGTTCGAGTAAACATGTATCCTTTTCTTATCATCCAAAACGTTCTTTGTATAAACAAAACCAAGGGCAGCTTTCTATTTTGTCAAGAAAAAAAAAAGATAGGAACATTTTTGAAAAGATCAACGTTTTTTGTGATTAAGAAGTTACTTTGCCCTTAGTACAGATAAATGAAAACCAAATCATTATTCCTTGGGAGTCTTTTAGTTAAATAAGAATTAGTTATTAAAATGTTTTAAAATTAAGTATGAATTAATAGTGATTGAATGTAATTTTGTGGTTGCGCAAAAGTGCATACAATGGAAGAGATAAAATAGGAAGCGAAACGTTTGATGTTCCTTGTTGGCGATATGCCAAACAAAATAGAAATTCTAAATTACGATCAAATTTCCTTAACGTTCTGTGTAGATTTTTTATTGCTTGAAAATATAACAAGCCGATATTCAAGGCCTTGCATACTCGATCTCAAATGGGTACAAGGCAGCATGGGGACGACGCTTCTGCTGAAAAGCGGAGTAAGCAGATGGCCAAATGTGCTGCTAGTACATCAGCGTCGCTAGGAGTCCGCCTTTGTGGAATGCAAGTTTTTCAAGCTGATATGATAAGTTTATCAAAAGGATAAATATTGGGGGCGTGAGTTGGACATCGACGGTTTCAAAGGCGCCCTTTATAAATTTTTTCATAACGGATTCTCATTAAACCGTCTGGCGATTCGCAGAGTCATTGCTAGGCTTGAAAAATTGAAGCAAGCCATCGAAAACAAAGCAGCTACAGATTTTATTCCTGGTTAGTAACCATATTAATATGTTAAACATTATTAACAATCTTATTTCAGTTCACTATTAAAACCTACGAAGGAAGCGTAGAATAGAAAGCGACTCTGGTCTTAGCTGCGAAAATACCAGAGAAAGCGAAGCAGAAGATGCTCGTTTGCCTGGACATCACCAAAAGGTTTTGTTCCTATATCTGAAGAAACAATGGATGTTACTTCTTTATCAATGTACGTTTATTTTTTATTATTTTTTTTTTTTTTTTTTTTTTTTTAAAGAAGTAGATATGACCAATGAGCAAGAGGCTTACTCTTACTATTGGTCAATCTACTCTTTTTTTGTTTTAATTGTATTAAGCCCAGGGCTTGTTACAAAGGGGAGGGATCAGACCCAGGCGGGGCTTTCGCCATAATGCCATGGCGCCCTTTTGGGCCAACTACCAGAGTAGTGGCCTAACTAAATTCCACAGATTTTGTAGAGGGATATTTTTAATTGGAATTTTACTTCCAACCAAAAATCCCTATACCCAACCTGGGATCGAACCCCGGTCTTCCGTGGTGTGAGTCAGAGACTGAACCCCCCACCACGGAGCCGGTTATTAAAGTATTAGATTATTTATTTTATTTTTTAGATCTCCTAGAAGTTGTTCCCACTGTGTGATGATTGGGAAGAAAATTCGTCGAGCGATAACAGTTCGGCATCTTCGGAGGCGTCCATTCGGAGGAAGAAGCCTCAAGTTCTTCGATGTCTACATTTGATCTTTTGACTTCCTCTACTCCAAATGATGAGAACAAGGCGTCGGAAGAATTCAAACCAAGATCCAGAGGTCGACGTTCGCATGATTGATTTTGCTCACACGA
This sequence comes from Orius insidiosus, assembly GCA_014119065.1. Taxonomy (NCBI): domain Eukaryota; kingdom Metazoa; phylum Arthropoda; class Insecta; order Hemiptera; family Anthocoridae; genus Orius; species Orius insidiosus. The sequence continues at coordinate 1,831 of JACGAQ010000760.1, forward strand.
CTTATTTTTCAAGGCGTAATTCCACCAGCCAGGTCCACCAAGGGCCTGACAATGGCTTCCTTACTGGACTCGCCTCTCTCGACCGCCTTCTCAAAGAAATACTTTCCGAAGACTCTTCCGACATTCCACCCAACCAATAATCCCAATCCCACCTTTTTTGTTTGTATTTTTTTTTCTCTTGCATTTTCTTTATGAAATCTGTATTAAAAACCCCTTTTGTTTTGTTAAACCAGTATTATTTTAAAATGCATGAATCTCGCTTCTTTTGCTTTTTATTTTATTTACCTATTTTATTTTTTTGGCACTTGTGCTCCATTCTAACTTAAAGATGACGGTAGCCCTAGATGAATATTGAAAAATATTATTTAGAGGAAAAGCAGCTCCTGGTTAAGAAAAAATGTAGAAAGGCAGCTGGCCTGCCTCGTCATTAGTTCTAAAAAATGGAAATTAGAATGTAAAAACAAATTAAAAATTTTATTTGTATATTTATGTTTGTACTTAACTGTTATATTATGTAAATAGTAAAATAAAAATGATGATAAATCGCTTGTTTATTGGGAATCCCACTTGAAACTCTTATTTAGTCAATCTTTCTGTTTATTTGATTAACTTGAGATTGTTATAATATTGGATTTATTTATACGGAAAAAATCAAAAGAAACAAAAAGTTAATAAATTATCAAGGATTATCAAAAGCTTCATTTCTTCTAGGGGCATTTTCATGCGTTCCGTAAACGCTGGATTTCCAGGCTTCCTCAAGATCAGAATCATTCTTTTGCCCTTGTGTCATACCATTGCACATGGCATCAAGCTGAAACATGAAGTTGGTCATTCTGCAGACTTTATATATTTAACCTTATGAAGAGTAAGTTTTAACTCTTCTTCTTTTTCTTGCAGTGCGATTTGAAGTTTGCTTTGAATCTTTTTCTCGTCCGCTAATTTATTTCCGTAGTCCATCACCGTTTGCATTAGGCGTTTGGTAGCAAACCTAAATTTATCGGTTATTCTAAAACTTTTCTGGGAAATCCCCTTGCTAATCGGTATAGATCATACCAAAATTTTGGCAGAATATGTAGTTCGCTTATGAATACTGCAAAGGTTAAAGTGTCCCTGGGTCTCATGAACCCATTCAATCATTTATTTTAACATAAAATGAACACAACACTTGGTCTTTATTTTATGAATATAAACTAGGGAATTTTTTTTTATCAAGGGGAAAACAAAAAGTTGACAACGCTGAGTTTTTAACTTGTAACATCACCTGCACGTAAACATAACCTCCAGTTTTGAGCACGAAGTACAAAATTTGAAAGATAGAAAGTGAAATATGGTCCTATCATTTTCATTATAAAAATTTTCAAGTAGTGATTTTTGTCATAAAATAAAAACTGTTATGAATTTATATGTACTAAAGTTAAATAATGTTTGAAGCTGGGCAAAAGCCAAAGATACATTGTTAATTAAATTTAATCTTCGTGGCTTGCTGTTTCACCAGACATGGCGGACAAGTTTCCTTTACTAGACAGCAGCAAACCGAAAACACCAAGCAACAATATTGGACGGACGATAAGAATCGAAGTCGATTTAAAAAACCCTAAAAACCGATATCCGGTTTTTAACTACGAACTACTGCTCAAGAGGCCTTAAAAAAGGAGGCGCTCGCGAAAAAGAAAGAGGCAAACGGAAACGGAAAAGATCCAAAATGGTTCAGATAACGACGATGATGTTCGCCGAATTGCAAACCAGTTTGAAGAGAAATATGGAAAGACTTCCAAAAAGTACAACTCGTATAAAGAACTTGGAGCCGGTTATGATGAAAATGATTCATTCATTGATAACACTGATCTCTGCGATGATGGACTCCCAGAAAACCTCGACACTGCCAAAGGTGGATTCTATGTCAACACCGGCAAACTAGAATTCACCAAACTCTATGACCAAGGCTGACATATTTCTTTAATTTTGTATTTCTTGTAAATATTTACTTATAAATAAATTACCTTTTTTTTTAAAATTGTTTTACCTAACTGTATTAAAAAAGTATAAATGAAAAATATAATTGAGGCCCAAGTGGGGGCTTAAGATTGTTGCCATGGCATTATGATTAATGATCTTACTTGGCTGTGTCCATAGCCTGATCCTTCTCTCGGCACATTTGTGCGATCTGATTCTCCCATTCTTTCTGTCTTTGGAAGACCTAAAAAAACAAACCATAATGAAGCATTCAAAAACTTCAACTTCCTTAAAAAATTATCAAATTTCGCTGTCAAAGTTCAAAGAATAAAAAAACTTTTTAAGGAAGTTTTACTAAGTTTCATACCTGATAATCATCATATACCTGTGATTCGAGATGTTTTAACAAAGAATGCGAATGTTTTTGCTGGCCTTCTTTGAATTTTTCTAAATCTTTCATTTGTTCCTCCATATCTCGAAGTTTAGCTTCTAATTCTCGATTTTTATTTTCTCGCATCTACTTATAAAGTGATACATTTATCGTGATTTGGCTACAAACTTACATCAAATTTCGCGGACAAATCATCTCTTTCTTTTCTCAAATCGGACATAGTTTTGCTCGAGTTGTCAACCATGATTCTGAGCGACTTAATCGTATCTAATTGGTCGTTTATTATTTTTTCTTTGATTGCTATTGTGTCAAGCCCATCTTTCATTCTTTCTCTACAACATTAAAATAGGAAGGAGTGAGGAGAAAAAAAGAAGTGCCTTCCCACTGACAAAAATAATGCCGTAGGTAGCCAAAATCTATGGTTAATACCTTCAAGGTCTAAGGCTCAAAGCTGTGTAAAAAAAGAAGTTTGAGGCAATACCCTAAATTAGAAGACTGTGAAAACTTACTGAATAATATTATTTTCATTTTTCACTTCGTCATACTTTTCCATCAGGTCATTCAATTGCTGTTTTATATTCTCTGTCGATTCATGCATGCTGGCTAGTTCTTTTCCCATCATTTCCAAATTTTTATCCTAAAATTTTGATTTTGTACGATTTTCGTGGAAAATTTACTTACTTTTTCTATGACAGTTTCTTTCAGAAATTTAATCATATCATCTTGCTGTTTATTTATGGCACTCAAATCTCCAGCACTTTTTAAAGAATTTATAATGACTATTATATTAAAAAAATTCAATTAAAAATGAACCTGCTTTTAATTCTTTTTATGGCATCATTATAAGCATTCTGCTCCGAAGTAAAATTTGCAATGCACTCAGTTTTTTCTTGAAGTTTTATTTTCAAATTTTGAACGATCCCTGTTAACTCGAATACCCTAAAAACGAGCTGATTACTTGTTGAAGAAAATTGAAAGAAAACAAAAAATCACTTGGAGTCATGGATTTCTTGAAGTCCCTGAAGTTCTTCTTCAAAAGTTTTAAATTTTTCTTCGTATTCAGACTCCATCGAGTTTTTCGCCAAAAGAAGTTCACCATACGCGATTTTATGTTTTTCAATAACCAACTTTACTTGTGGATCATCTAAAGGATTTCTTAAATTTATAGTTCAATAAAATTTCCTATAAATTTTTTATTCATACTTCATATTATTTCGTAAAAAATTCAATTCTTCTTTCAAAGAATAAAGCTGCGAGTCTTGATTTTCTTTATGTTCCCTTAATTCTTTTATAAGCTGCATATTTTGTTGCTGTTGATTTTTTAAAGCCACTGCGAGTTCTACATCCTAGATATTGGTTAATTTTTAACAATGGAATGGCAGAGTTATATGAAATTGACCACTGACCCACTTAGAAAGGTTGTTTAATTTTACTTTTTCAACTTACTCCACGACCTTTGTCCATAATAAAATAACCATCGGTTTCATATCTGTGACGAAATTGATCTGCAAACGCCACAGCAAGCTCTTTACTTTCAGCTAAATCTGAAGAACGATATTCACTCTCTTCAAGCTTATCTAAGACCATCATTAGCTCTTTTTCAACATCTTCTCTCCTTTGTTTCTCTTCCAATATTCCTAATTAAAATTCAATGTAAATAATTATAATTTCAATGTTTTTTACATTTTGAAGATGTGCTATGTTTGCTTTGATTGGATCGAGCATATCTGGCATTTCAACTCGCCTTTTGGCTTTTTCTTCTTTCAATTTCTAAAATTAGATGCAGAGAGCTATAAAATTATAATAAAAATATAAAATACTTTTTTAAGATCGTTATTTTCATCCAAGATATTGTTTAAAGAAAGAAGTTTTTGCTTGAGAAGGTGGTTTTCTTTGAGCAATTGTCCTTTACATTCGTTCATAGACTGGAAATTATAAATGAATCACAATTTGAAAGGAAATGGTCTCTTGGCAGAGTGCTTTGCCATATTGCCATAGAACAAGCTGCCATACTAGCACTACATTTATTAAAATAAATGATTTTATATTAACCCTGTGAGAAGATAATGTCGATTGCTCACTACTGGTTGAACTTTTAATTTGCCTCATTACCTAAAAAAAGAATTCATACTTGGGAGATCCAATATATAGAAGCTTACTGCCTCGCCTTTTGTTTTAGACGAGTTCCCGAAGAGTTTTCATTCAACGAGATTTTACTCGTACGTTTAAGAAGGATGGTCGAGTGAAGGGTTTTCAGCTCGCTTTCTAAATTGTCGAGCCTCAATCGCAACGCCGCATCCTAACAAAAACTTAAAATAAAAAGTTTAACTTTACTATCTCACCTTTTTAACAACCGCCATCCTTTGAAAAACTAATCATTTTATAAAAAATAATTTTACCATAATTTTCTACTTTTTTTTAAAGAATTATTTTTTGTACTATGAACAATGATTTTTGGACATAAATTTCAACACAAAACTATCTTTTTTTCACCTATTATTTTTATCCATAAGAAAAAGTAAAATCATATGAAATATTGGAGTTTAATTATTAATTAATATTATCATTAATTGATAACATACTAGGCTCGAGAGATTTAAAAAAAAAAGAATCATTTCGAAATATTAAAAAAAAGAAAAACCCACGGAGAGGGATATCTTTGGGACATCCATCCGGAGTGAATACCCCAAAATAGTACTATCACCCTTTTTTTTTATTTTTTATTTTTTACGGAGGATGACTCTCTATCAAATTGATAGCTTAGTTTCCTTCCTTCTCATCTCAGGGCATCAGATCGTATCTTCCCGCAGATCAACGACATGCGACTTCTATTCTTTCTAGTTCTGTGAGTCTCATACTTCACAAAATTTTACCTCTAGAAAAAAAAATAATAATAATAAAATTGCCACAGACAACCCATAAAAACAAATAAACTAGGTACATTTCAAAATATCAAATATACATTTAAAAAAAAACAAAAACAATTATATTCATATTATTTAAATTTAAAAAAATTTTATCTTGATTTGATTTGATAAAAAATTTCACAACGTAGTAAATAAAAAAAGTTAAAATAGTTCGTAGTGAAGAAGAAGTATAATTTACTTAATTAAGCAAAAGTCTGTTAACATAATAAGTGATTCTCATATTATGATTCCAGACTTTTGATTAGTAATTACTAATTACTAATTAAGTTTTTCCAAACTTTTGTGTTTTTTAAAATCAAATTTAGATGTTTATGGAAGATGGTTTTTATAGGCAGTTTATGGGTTTTCAGACCAGAGATTAGTGTTTTTTGAAAAATGATTTAAGACTAAATTGATTTTTTTGATTTGGCCAATAATGGCTTTTGAAGCGTAATACATGTGGAATGAAACATAGAAAGCACAGTTCACCAAATACCAATTTATTCCTTACAGTTCATTAGTTTCATTACTATTATTACCTTGAATAGGTTGGCAGGATGTAAAGCGAAAACGTTATTCTCGCCGATTTGGGTTGCCGATAAAAGCTTAGATGAAATCGTCGACAACAATATTATATCAAACGATATTGTGACACCTCCGATATGTTATACGAAAGAATGCAAAGAAGCCGGTAATTTGTATTTAAAACGTCTAATTTTGACTTAAAAAACTTTAATTTAAGCTGCTGAATTGGCCGGAAACATGAACCTCTCGGCCGATCCATGTACAGATTTCTTCGAGTTTACATGCGGTGGATGGATCCGGGCGCATCCGGTGCCAAAAACGGAATCACATTGGAATCTATTTAATCTGGTAGATGAACGTTTAAATTTCCAAGTGAAAGGTATTCATAAAAACATCTAAAAACAAATAACTTCCTTAGGATTTTAGAAATTTTGGAAAGTCCTCCAGATATTTTCGAGCCAGGGCCAGTCCAGGCTGCAAAACAGCTATACAAGACATGCATGACTACAGGTTTAACAGGTTTGTGTAAGCAAAAAATTTCTAAAAATGTTGTAGATGATACAAATACTTCAAAAATGGTCCAGCCGTTGTTGAAGTTGCTTGAAAAGTATGGAGGTTGGCCGATGACGACTAAAAATTGGTTTCCGACCAACTTTTCATGGACAGAAATGCTCGCTTCGCTAAACTCTGAACTTTTTATCAACCCTATTGTTTTCCCTTATGTTTACAGCGATAGAAAAAATTCTAGTCAGAACGTCTTAACCGTAAGATCATTTTTTTTCTTTAAAATTATTAGTCCCAAGATTTTTTCTTTTAGCTAGATCAGCCGAATTTTGTCATCCCTAGGTCAATGCTAACGGAGCCGAAGACATACAAACATCAAATCGAAGCATACAAAAGATGGATTAAAGAAACAGCAACAATTATCGGAAAAGCCGCTGGAGTGAACATTTCCGATGAATATCTCTCCCTTCAAGCTGAGGAAACAATCAAATTTGAAACGGAACTTGCAAAAGTAAAAAGTAAACTATAAAAAAATTATGAAAACAAAATAAATTTTTAGATCACAAGCCCGCCAGAAATGCGAAGGAACGTTCTCAGAACTTATAACTTGATGACATTAAGGCAGCTTCAAACCTGGACAGACTCAGCAGTTCCCAATGAAGTATTTCAAAAAACAATTTTAAAAATCATTTTATTTCTTGATTTTAGATAAATTGGCTGACATTCTTCAGAAGTGTAACAAAAGATCTAAACATTGCGATAGAATGGAGTGAAAATTTGGTGATTCGTGAAGTTGATTATTTGTTTAAACTTGTCAAACTAATGAAAGAAACACCAACCAGGACTATCGGTGAGAATGAATTAAAATTAATTTTTTATATTTTTTTCAGCCAATTACCTCCATTGGAGAATCGTTAAATCGTTTTGCCGAGATTTGGGAAAAGATTTGAAAGATGTCGCGTTTAAATTTGAACAAGAATTCACAGGAGCGACTCAAGATCAGCCAAGGTAATTTGCTCAAAAAAAATTTTAATTATTAACCAAATTTTAGATGGAAAGACTGTGTTTATTCGACAAATGTGGCCCTTAGAATGGCGGTTGGATATAGTTACGTCCAAAAATATTTTGACAACAGTGCCAAACGTGAGGCATTAGAAATGTCAGAGAATATAAAATCTGTTTTCTCTGAAGAAATAAGTCGATTAAGCTGGATGGACGAGACAACCAAAATCGCAGCAAAACACAAAGTTGAAACTATGTCGCAGATGATAGGCTACCCAGAGTGGTACGTCAATGCATCCGCTTTGGAAATCTTTTATTCAGGGGTAATAGTTAGTTTTTTAATTTAAATTTATTTAAAAAAAATTTCTTAGTTTGAAATCGGCGACTCTCAATTTTCAAATTCGTTAAATTCAAGAAAGTTGAGGTTTCAACAAATGTTTTCAAAACTTAGGACTCCCATCGATAAGAAAGAGTATAAAAATTAAATTATAAGTTTGATTATTTACCTATTTTTTTAGATGGCCAATTAGTCCGGCAGTTGTTAATGCGTATTATAATCCACAAATCAACTCTATACGTAAATAAAATTTAAATAGAAATTTTAATATTGCTTTATAGTTTTTCCAGCTGGGATTTTGCAGCCACCGTTTTTCAAAAAAGGAAGAATTGAGTAAGTTTGGAGAATTGGTTGTGGGCATTTGTGAAAATGCATCTTTTTTCAACCAAACAAACCACAATCTATTAGGAGAAATGATCTAGGAGAGCGCGGTTAAAATACACATATAAAACTCATACGTTTTAGGGCTCTAAATTACGGAGGGATTGGAGTAGTAATTGGACATGAAATTACACATGGTTTTGATGATGTCGGGAGACACAGCGACGCCGACGGTAATCTGGTTCAATGGTGGTCAGAAAAAACGATCGAAACTTATTTAGAAAAAGCCCAATGTTTTATACAGCAATACAGCGGTTATAGAGTTCCTGAACTGGACACGACACTTCTAACAAAAGCCACCGTACGTTTCAATTTGTTCAATTTTAGTGGGCGGATCATAAGATAATTTTTAGGTCAATGGTGTGACTACTTTGGGAGAAAACATTGCAGATAATGGAGGCCTCCACTCGGCACTTCTTGCATACAAGAAATACGTGGCAGTCAAAGGGGAAGAGCCGAGACTCCCCGGTCTTGAACGGTTTAGCCCTGAACAACTATTCTTTATTGCATTCGCTACCGTATTATCATTTCCTTTTTAAGATACCCAACACTAAATATTTATTTCAGAACTGGTGTGAATCTAACACAAAAGAATCACTACTTCAAGAAGTTCTCAACGACCCTCATAGCCCACATGAATTCAGAGTGCACGGAAGTCTACAAAACTCCGCCGAATTCGCAAAAGCTTTCAATTGTCCCCATCGTAAAGATAAGTGTACAATGTGGTAACTTACAATCAATAAATTTTTCTACCACAAAACGATCCAACTTTTGTCATGTTATATTATATTTACTCTAAAATCAAATTATTTACAAAATCCAGAAAAAAAAAACAATAAAAAATAAGGAGTACCATTATATGTAAAAAAAATGAGGTTTAGGAAGCATTATCCCAACGGCTTTTTTTAGCTCGTCTTTCTTTGAGGGGACCTCTGCTTGCAGGGGCGGCTGGGGGGTTGGCAGTGCCTTCAGGATTGTCCCTTGTTTGTTCCCAAGTGTGATCTTCTGATGCTGTGAACTTTTTAAAAAACCAAATCATTTCAATAAACAAAACAAATAAAGAAGATACCTGGCTTTGATATTGAGCTCGAAAAGCGGCTTTCATCGCTGAAAGCCTATCCATGACCGGACCTTTACTGGTTTTTGACACAACTTCAGAAATTGACGAAGAAACTGGTTTTTTGGTCTGAAATAAGAAGTAATTTTTGAGTTATGTTTTGATCAGGAAGATTAGCCAGACTAAACTTATAGACTGCTGGAAGGTTCAGTCTTGGACTTCCACCATTGGAGACCGGGGTTCGATCCCGGGTTGGGTGTAGGGATTTTGTTTGGAAGTTAAATTCCAAATAAATATTCTTCCACAAAATCCGCGATAAATGGGTTTCCCAACTCCTGATAGGGCGCCACGGCAATATGGCGAGATCCCCCGCCTGGGTCCTCCCCCCTCCCTTAATGGCCTTATGGGCTAGCCCAGAAAAAAAGAAGAATGGATTAACCAATGAGGAAGAAGACCTCTTGCTCATCGGTTAAATCCTATTCTTCTTCTTTTTTAAAAAGAACTTATAGACTGTGCATTCCAGAACAACCTTCTGCACAAACTAAGATTTGAACCAAGTGGTGTGAGTCAAATGATTTGACCACTGACCCACAGAGAACTGTTTAATAGGAAAACATGAACTTACTGACTGTCCTTCGGTGCATCCTAATCCAGGTCTTTCTCTAAAACCGAGACCAGCTCCTCCAATATTCATTTTTTACCTTTTCCCGTTTTAAACCTTGATTTTCTAAACCAAGAACTCTGAAAAATAAATAATAATTTAAGATTTTATTTGAATTAATAAATAAACCTGGAGAGCCAATTCTAGAAGAGGTTGAGGAACTTCTTGACTGGCTCCTTCCAAATTTCGTACAAGATGACCAACGAACTCTTTGTCGCCGGATGTAACGAGAGAGTATGCATTTCCTTTTTGTCCCGCTCGACCCGTTCGTCCAATTCGATGTGTGTGCGTATCAATATCTCGAGCTAGATCATAGTTTATCACAGTCCTAATGTGAGGAATGTCTAGACCTCGGGCTGAAATATAAAATTGTTTAAAAAAAGACAAAAGATGAAGATAAAGCGTTACCTGCTACATCTGTAGCAACAAGGATGTCAATTTCTTTCTTTTTAAATGCTGTTATAACCCGGTTTCGCTCGATTTGATCCATATCACCATGAAGGAGAAGCGAGTCGATTTCTTTAAGTTTCAGCTGTTCTGCGAGTTCTTCAGCATTGATCTTCTTAGTGACAAAAATGAGGACAGAACCCAAAGATTGAAAGTCGACAAGATTGGCGAGAAGCCAAGGTAATTTGTTTGATTGGAGTAAAACGAGAACATGTTGGGTCACGTCTTCGTTTGCCTCGCCACCAGCATCACCGTGTACAATTCTGACTGGGTCAGTCAAAACATCTCTGGCAAGTTTCTCGACTTTTTTCTTGAAAGTTGCAGAAAAGAGCAACGTTTGACGGTCCGGCCTTACATGGTCACAAATCGATCTAACTTGAGGTTCTAAAAAAAGAATAGTTTTATCACACAAGAAAAAAAATTTTATCTTACCAAATCCCATATCAAACATCCTGTCAGCTTCATCAAGTATTAAAAATGTAACTCGTTGCAAATTAGTAGCTTTCATTTTTACAAGATCGATCATTCGTCCAGGAGTTGCAACGACGATTTCTGCACCTTCTTCTAAAGCTTTGGACTGCTCCCATTTTGAACCTCCACCATAAGCGCAGACGACATTAACATTATAAATTTTTCCAAAACGCTTAGCTTCAGTGTATATCTGCTGTGAAAGTTCTCTAGTTGGAGCTAATATTAGCCCGATAGGACCATCTCCAGCAGCAAGCTCTTTCTGATCCATAATATGGACCAAAAGAGGCCAAATAAACGCTGCAGTTTTACCACTACCAGTTTTAGCAATTCCGATAATGTCACGGCCGGAAAGAGCAGCAGGAACAGCCTGCGTTTGAATCGGTGTCGGCTGAGTGTAATCAGACTTTCTTATCGCTTTCATAAGCTCATCGTCAAATCTAAAAATTCAAAATGCAACGAATAAAACAATTTTAAACCATTTACCCAAAATGAGCGAAACTTGTAACAGGATTTGGAGGGTTAGGCCCACTAACTCTGATACCAAGTGTAGTCCTTAATTCAGCAACTTTTTCCGCACTTAGTGTCGAAATATCTTCATGTTCAACATAAAAGTTTTTAACATAATCTTCATATTTGATTGTTGAATGGTCAATCGGGGGTAGAGGATCAATGATCTAAAAAAAAACGTTGGTACAATCTGTGGTTTCAAAAATGGTGGCCACATATTTTATATAACATACTTTCGATTTTGTGGGAGCTATTGGGTTTCCATCTTCATCATACTCGATTTCAACATCAGATTCATCATCTTGAAGACCAGCTCGAGGGTTTTCTTCCATGTAGCGGTAATAAGATTCCTCGACATCTTCCCCTTCGATGTCTTCACGAATCCCTTTATTTTTTGTACTTTCTACAGTCGGTGCGACAATTGCTTTGACAGTTTCAGTCTGAACTTGATTTTCTATTCCAGCCATATAAGCGTCCAAAGGGTCTTCTTCTTCTGAATCAGATTTCGGCTGAGCGGTCGGACTTCCAGGAGCAGGAATATAAGCCAATTTCGGCGTTTCATCTTCTTCATCAAAATACCTAAAAATGTGTTAGGTTTTTAAGATATAAGATTAAACTTACTCTTCTTCGGTTTTCGATCTTTTCTTCGGTATTCCCCAAGACGCTGAAAGTGCGTTTTCCGTGATGGAATTCATGGTTGAATATCCTTGTTTGCTGAGGGCTGCAGTCGGCGGCGGAGGGATGGCTGCAGCCCTTTCGGCTTTGCTCATCAACTGGAATCCTCCGAAGCCGAAACCTTTTGGTTTCCCATCTCCACCTCTATGGTAACTCATCCCGAATAATCAAACGCTAACTTTAACGGCACATCAATCGTTTTATCCAAAATATTATGCTTTTGACTGCTTCCAGTAAACAGATTCAATAAGAAACCTTCATGTTTCTTTTCAGACAATGTGACCAACATATTCACTAATTTTTAAACTCTAATTTAAAAACCAATAATCATTACTTAATTTATTTATCAAATAAGAACTAAAATGATTTTATTTTGAGTGCATTTATGTAATTTTTATAAAAATATCCATGAAAACCGCAAGGAAGAGACAATGCTTGCGGTTCGATCGACCTGCTTGAACTTAAAACAAATAGGAAAATCCCCTCCCCTAGAGTTAGGAGATCAGAGTTCAGACTGAAATCTCAAGAAAACAAAAATGACAATCTATTCATTTTATTAGTGAAGTTCTTATTATGAAATATTTACTTTAAGGAAAGAAATTTGAAGAAATGGGAGAAGACAACGAAAGAGGTCCCGTCCTTCACGTCGCCGTCATTGGTTTCCATCATAAAAAAGGATGCCAGGTAATATAGAAGTTGAGAAGTTATCTTATTTTTTGAAATCTTTTTAGGTTGAATTTTCGTATCCACCTCTCTCCCCTGGAGGAGATGCTATGAGCACGGAATGTCCTCCTGGCTGGAAATACCTTCCTACGCTCGCACTCCCAGATGGATCGCATAACTATGATAAGGACACCGTATTCTTTCATTTGCCATCTTTGGAAAGCCCGGATGAGACAGTTTTCGGAGTTTCGTGCTTTAGGCAAATCCCAGTTGAGAAAATTAAAAATCGAACGTCGGACATCACCCGAGGAACTGTCCAAAAGGCTGTCTGCGTACTCAGTAAAATCCCGCTTTATGGACACATTCAAGTTAAAATGGAGTTGATCACTCACGCATATTTTGAGGAAGGTGAGTTATTCCTAAGGTTTCTGGGCATTTTTATTTTTGGAGGGTTATTTTGAATTATTAACTTCCTTAAGAAGTTATAGCACCACCATTTTATATGTAGTGGACTCTGGGAAAGGTTCTTCTAGACTCAGTAGAGGAAAATATATTTGTGATCTTTACCAATTATGAAGCTGCCTGTAGTTCCGGCTATTGGTCTGTTTTCCACTGTCTATTTCCTGTTCACACTGAGCGAAGCAGCCGAACAAGGCAATCCAAGGCGAGGCATTCGCTTCAGTGTGGACGTGTAAACAGAGGCGAGGAAGCCAGGTCCGAGGCGTGCGGCAGTCGAGCCGATCGGAGTTGGTACATGCTCGGGGCACGATTGCCCGGTTTTTCTGCATCGCTGCCTCAGCTTGCTCCCTCGGTAGCGTTCGCACTTACTTTTATTTTCACGCACGAGGCAGCCCGAGGCGAGTCGGGGCCGTTCTGCCTTGCCTCGCTCAGTGTGGACCTTGCTTTAGTTTTCAGCGTTGTAACCCCAATCTTATCACATTTTTTTTCTTGTTCATTCAATTTTTTGGGCAAGAGCAACTCTTTCTATCCAATTTTTAGAAGTTTTTTTTCCTCTGCTTTTCGTCTTTTTAGGTAGATTTGTTTTCTTTGAAATCTTCCTATTTTTTAATTTCATTTATTACCTTTGGTGTACCCAATTTGAAGGAGTTATTCTGTTTTTCGTCCTTTTAGGTAGATTTATTTTCTTTGAAATCTTCCTATTTTTAATTTTTTTTACTACCATTTCGGGTGTCTTAATTTATTCATTATAAAATTAATTTTTTATATTTTTAAGGCGATTTCACCAAGGTTTCTTTACTTGAAGACACCTACAGAAACCTAAATGATTGCTTGAATCAAATTGATGACCTTCATAGTGCTCCGCAACTTTTTGTCGGTAAGTAAAAAAAAATTAGTTTTTTTTTTTTACCTTCTAAATTTTTTTTCAGGTTTGTCAGCTCGAGAACTAATATTAAATTTAAGACATAAAGCTCTGTTATTGTACAAACTTATGTTGCTTGAGAAGCGAGTTCTTTTTTTTCAATCGCCAGTTCAACCATTATGTTCTGCCATTTTATCTCTTCTTTCTCTTCATCCGAATTTAATTGAAAAAGGAATGTTTAAATCTGCATGTTTTCAGTAAGTTTTCTTTTTTTAATTTAAAACTTTTATAATTTGTCCTGTAGACCTTCTAGGCCGATGTCACCTTTACCGAGATTTGAAAATAACGTGAAAGTTCATTCCGATGATATTGAAAAAGGAGAAGAAATTAAAGAGTCCAATAATGACCTAAGAATTCACGCTTTAAATGAAATAGTTAAAAAAGAAGAAATTAACGGCAGCAAATCTTCTATAAAAGAGGGGGAGGTCTTAAAACGGAATTCGTTTCTTGAAACAAATGATGTCGATTATTCTGAAATAAATGATACAAAAAAGTCTGAAAATTCAGATAGACTGAACGAAGGTGATAATATTTGTTCGTTGTCTCGAGATCCAAGCAGTATAGATTTAATTGGAAGTGCTGGAATTCAAAATTCGTTGTTAACAATAGCGCAAATCGATGCAGATTCTTGTGGGCTGCCACTTCCTATTTTTAATAATGTACGTTTAATTTTCATAAATATAAACCTTATTTACTTTTTGATTATTTTTTAGGGTTATTTATGTTTGCCGTATTTATCATTACCATATATGGATGTTCTAACCGACCAGAATATTCGAGGATACATACTTGGCGCAACAAACGTTTTGTTCAAACAGAAAAAAAATCTTGCCGATGTTCTTATAGAATTAGAAAATGGAATAATCGAATGTCCTGAACCTGATATTAAAAGGGCGATTAGTCTTTCAACTGAAGATTTACGATTCAGCGAATATCTTGTTCGGCAGGTGACTTCAACGAGTACAAAATACGATGTATATACCGACGGTGTGGGATGGGAAGGTGGAGAAGATTGGATACGAGCACAATTTCATGCTTATACATTATGTTTATTGAGGACAAGTCTTTTACAAGGTATGTTTCAATAAATTAAGTTCTTATCTAACTTTTTTTTAGATGGTAGTAAAGAAATTGATCAGTTTAACCGAAGTTACGTGATAGCATTGCAAGAAACTGAAAGCTATAAAGAATGGAAAATGGATCCAAGATCCCAAAATATATTTGAAATTAATCCAGGACATCCATTTGCAGGACAAGTTTCTGTTGTGAAGGATATGAAACTTAAAATTGAGCAGTAAGAATTAAATTTATTTTGAATAAAAATAAAAATATTGTTTTTAGTACCATGCAAACTACTGAAGGTGGAAGAAAATTGAATCAAGCGATGGTGACGACTGGAAGAGCTGTAGCGACGACCGGAAAAGCTGTCGGCGGTGCTATTACTCAAGCTCGGGGTGCTTTGAGCAATTGGTGGAGCAACTTGACAGCTCAACAAGGCTTAGAAGCGAACATCGAAAAAGCCATGGAAGCCGAACAAGTCGACGAGCGAATTTCAGAAACCACCAAAGATATAGAAGAAGGAGAAGAATTAAAAGAGCAATCACCGTTACCCAATTGTAAGTTTTTACCTCAAAAAATCATCTTAAATCAAATGCTCTTTTCAATTTTCAGGAAATGTGATCATCATTTTATTCCTATTTGCGTGCGTATTTTTAAATAGATAAGACAATTTTAGAAAGGTCTCAAAATTATTTGTATTGTATATTTTTATCAATCCGTACTAGCATATTTGTAAATATACATTATTATTTTAAATAATTTATTTTGTAATAGAGTCTAATAGTATGAAATTTTCAATGGTCAATTTATGATCGCAGTCTGCAGGGTTGTATAGACTAATTTTATTCTTAGGGGCATTACCAAGTTTTTCAATGCTTTTTCAACACTCAGATTATGCTTTCTAGTTTATAAAAAAGTCCTGCCATCTTCAGATTGCAAAAATTTTGTTGTTTTCATTTTTCTTATCCAGGTTAGCTGATGCTTTTTAGCTTTTATTGGCCACTGTACAAGCCACCTCAAAGTCTCTTCTTTTGGAGCTAATGGACTGATTCTATTCCAAATGTTCCAAAATTAATAATACTCTTCATATATTAGTTTAATGTACTTACATGTCAAGCCTCCAGTGAATAACACCATGACTATGTTTAGATTTATTGGTTTTTATAGATATTTAGTGAAATAATGTCATGGCTGTGTTTATATTTATAAAATACATTCCGTAACATTTGAGCTATAAATTTTTTTTAAGTTGTGATATTTTTTGCTCAGTATTTTGTCTTAAAATTAGAGGTTCAAGCGAAAGTCCACTGTGCTCTGTAATTTCTGCTTGTCAACTTCATAACTTCAGATTTTGGCTTGTCTATAAGGTTTAATTTTGTTACCTATAAGAAAGTGCAATTTTTAATGTGGAATACTCAAATATGTAGTTATATATTCACTTTGTTGTGACTAAAAAAAGTATAATAAAAGTGTTTTTTTTTTCTTGTCTTTGAATTTGGTTGTCTTTTTTTGGTCGGTAGAAAAGATAGAAAGAATTTAGTGCTTGGTGAAGTTAAGGGTGTCTGCTAAGCAGAGTTAGCTGAGGATGAAACCACAGCCCAAGCGACTTCTACATTCCAGGCAGTTTTGTACTCCCATCTTCTGGGGATTTACGTTGTATCTTAGCTGAAGAAAAGATGAAGACCTTCGGTGAAGTTAAGGCATCAGCTAAGAAGAGATAGCTGAGGATGAAACCACAGCACAAGTGTCTCTTCTACATTCCAGGCAGTTTTGTACTCTCCATCTTCTGGAGATTGATGTTGTATCTTAGCTGAAGAAAAGATAAAGACCTTCGGTTAGTGCTTGGTGAAGTTAAGGCATCTGCTATGAAGAGTTAGCTGAGAATGAAACCACAGCCCAAGCATCTCTTCTACATTCCAGGCAGTTTTGTGCTCCCATCTTCTGGGGATGGATGTTGTATGTTAGCTGTTCTGACCTTAATTTTAAAGGTGCCACTTGGAAAACCTACTAAAAAAGATGTTTGATACATCCCTGTTGAAACGAAGTGTTGGATATTGCATTTTAGTCCATTTCGTTTGGGCACACATCATACCATAACTTACGAAGGCATTTCGTATTGAATTTCATTCTTGAATTCAGAGATCGCGCTGTGAGTTCTTTTTAAAAGCTGCGCATGCCTTATAAATCTGAAAGTACTTTTCACATTTTAACCTATCGCTATTTAAGTCAGGTTCTGTTTTGGACTCAAAGTGGATTCATCAACTCGGTGTGTTTAATGTATTTTCTCCATTTTTATTCCCTTTAAATTGAACCTTTCGCCCGTCCGGTTCCATCTTCCTGTGGACCCCATTGGCCTCTTTCGTTTAGAACCATGGAAAAATTCGTTTTTGAGTGTTACCGGTCTAGAAGACGACGGTAAATATGTCATTTGTGTGTGCGGTGATCTAATCGGAAATAAGAAAAGTATCCGGCGATTTGTGCGAACGGAATTTCTGGTTTTGAATTCTCATCTTTCGTCTAATTATTTTCGGTGTTGTAAGTTTTATTATTTTTATTTTATTTAACGATTTAGAAATACGGACTTGTATTTTTTTCATTGAGAAAAAAGGGAAATAAAAGGGAGCCAGGCGGTAACCGGACCAGAAGTCAGTTAAGAACGTCGGGTTTTTTAAAGAATGCGAATTAAAAGAGGCGAGTGTTGTCAAGAAAGCCGCCATCTTACGTCTCTTAATTTGAGGAAACTTTCGTGATCCTCGTAATTTATTTTTATTTTTTTAATCAATTGTGACGTATTTTTTTTCTTTTTAACGGGAATTTAAAGAAACCAAAGTGGTGTTCAAAAAGCAATCGTCCAACATTCGAGGTGTTACAGGGTACTGGAAAAAGGTACGTTATTATAAAGAAACTTTCTTTGGTTTCTATTGTGGTTATTTTTGTCCATCATTTTTTTTCCTTCCCGATTCCCACATCATAGAGTCGACCCGAAAATTTTAGGTCATAGCAATGCGCTAGGCTAGGGGAAAAAATGAGAATTATTTGTTCAGTTTAAAATCCAAATAAAAAAAATCGTAACAATTTTTTTATTGGCCATAAAAATTTTTTCTTCATAACCACTCTAGCGTTTAATCTCCAATTGAACTAGGTAGTTCGTTCACTTTTTCTTCTCTGTAAAATTCACTATATTATATTACATTGGAGACATTTTTTTCCCTAGATATACCTTAATTTCTATTGGGTAGCCTTGATCACGATTTTAATGATAACGTTTCTGACATGATTGTACATTTTAAAAAATATCGTCAGCTCAATTCCTGTGTTACTCGAATTATACCGCTTGTAGGACATCGTTCTCTTCGTGGTTACGAATATCTTGAGATCTTGAGGGCTGTTAAATATACGCTTCTTCCTTTCGTTAACATTTTTATTTTTTGCTGGCTAGAGGGTATATTAATTTTATAATTAGGAAACAAAATTTTTTTTCAAGACTTTTTTTCCTTTTATCGTCCATCAATTGACTCGAGTTCACCAGTTTGTGAATCAAAACTCATTCGAAACCTCAAGTGAGGTAAAGTGCCACTTAAACTCTACACTGTAAATAGTAAAAAAAAAAAATTATTTTTACTTTTAGTAAACTTATCAGGAAAAACGTATAGCTCAAACCTGAGGATCGCTATAAGCTCTGAATTTTGATTTTCTTAAAAAATGACCATTGAAATTTGGGAGTTTTTGTATGCTAGCGATTATTTTTCATTTTTCAGATGCCAAAACGCTGTGAATTACTGTAATAAATGGCAGGTGTTGGTTTACAGTTCGAGATTTATATGCGACTTGACCATTGCCTGTCAGCGATCGGAATCCAACTTTATGTATCGATTCACAACTTGCCGTTTTGAATTCGTTCTTTTGTCATTTGAGGTTTCCAGTGTTGCATCTTAAGACGGAGTGCAGTAATTTTTGGCGATGCTTCTCCTCTGGGAATTTTGGTGGAGGAATTAACCCGGAAAGATCACCTCGAGGCAGGTTAACCCTATAAATCAACCCTCTCAATACAAACAAGATGGAATAGAGCATACCCTCAATATTACATTTTCGGCTCTGTGTGGGTTAAGGTTACCTTAATAAGGTTAACCCTCCTCCAGTTGTTTTGTCAAGGAGTCACCCCGGAAGATAATCTCGAGACCAGATTTTAATTCAACCGTGAAAACAAAATGAATTCTAAATCCTGCAAAAGTGCATCTAACGGTTGAACTGGTCCATCGAATTAGGATTCTCGAACGATTCCCTCTTTCAGCAAACAGGTCGAATGACTTTTGTGGAAGTAGGCTTGTGATACGATTATACCAACGAGGTAGATTATGTCGGACTTTTCGAGTCTTCAGATTTTAATTTCGAATTCCCCCTGCATAGGTGCAACATAAATAGCTACATCGTATTTGGGAATGACTAAAAAGGTCAAAGTTATAAATAAACTTCACCGGCTGATCAGATTGCAATGCCCTTTATTTTGAAAGTTTATAATATTGATAATTTCGACAATTTTTCAGCATTTTATTGTACCTTTACTGAAATAACTTTTAATTTTTAGGAGGCATCAGATGGGGGTTTCCCAACTCGTGCTGCCGGCATGACAGATGGAAGGTGGCTGTCTAGTGGTGGTAAGTTATTTTTTAGTTAATATATCTTTGATATCTGCTTTTGAAATTTCAATCATGGCTTCCACTTTCGACCTACTTAGTATCGATCGGAAATCGAAAACGAAAATATTAAATGTTTGTGACGAGTACCCCTTCTTCCATTGGTTCATTACATTGTCGCGTTGGATTTAATCAATTTTGCCCCCCTCTTACAGCCTGAAACGTATTTCAGTCTTTCCTTTTAATATAATCACTGAAGAAAAAGGTTTTTTGTTTTTTTCGTTTTAGTCATAATGAATTCTTGTTAACCATCAAACCCATTTTGAATCGAGAACAGGGAATGATTTTTATCTTCAGGGGCTCTCGGTACGACTTAACTGCGCCTTTTTATTCGTCCAGACTTTTTATTGCGCTTTGGCGTTTTTTTCTTCTCAAAGGTCTTTCCGAAGACCGTAGGGGTCACCGTCCTCGAATAATTGAAGCATGACAAATTTTATGTGCATATTTTTAAATTTCTCGTCCACAGGTCTTGTCAGAATTTTAATGGTGCCCCACAAATCGATAGAAAATCTATGCCTACCCCCGTCATAAATTCACCATTATCTCGAACACGTCAACTGACCTTCGATTTTTTTAAAAATCCTATTCGATAAAGAAATTCCCTCCGTTAACTTTAATGGCATTCGTTCGATTTTTCCCCCGTATATTGTACATCTAGTCAAACTGCTTTGGATTGAAGGGTACGTTGCGATTTTTCAGTTTTTAGTGTTTTCTACACAATGTTTTAAATATATTTTAAAAGGTCGTGCAGTTATGGTGAAGAACAGGAAGTCTAGTATTGCCGAACATCCTGTTTTATTCAAACTCCAATTAATCATACGTCGAGAGAATCAGTTCATGCTTTTAAAAAGAATGGCGTAAATGATTATTTACAGTAAAAAAAAAATTTGCGTTGTAAAAAGAGTTATTGTTTTATTTTTTACAGTGGTGAATGTCACCCGTTAAATTTAATCGGGGTAAATATCTGGTCTAAGCTTGTAAGTTTCGGGTCGATACAAGTAGGGTTGGTAACGCTTCGGGGGAGGCATGTGTGGTTGAGAAGAAAGGAAAATCGTGGAGGGGGGTGGCGATGGTCGGGTCCGGGCTTTCGGAGGCGGCGGGAACGGATGCAGAGCGTGGGGACCTGTAGAGGCGGAAAGACCAGGAAGTAGCAGTGGCCCCCCTTCACTGGGTCATCGATCTACCCCCTCCTCTTCACCCCTGCCGCCCCTGACACCCCAACGGCCATATTGTCTGTCCTCCGCTTTCCACTAATACTAATGCCGCTTTTCATACGCCGATCCTCCGCCACCCCACTCGGATAAACCCCCCCTGAACAAAACACGCCACCTACCCTCTACAATTTTCTACCATTACACAGCCCTTTTCACTTGAGTTGTTAAGCCAACTTATATACAAAATTAAGCCATTTCGTGGGTGATCGGGAAAACCGCATTTAAATTTTCTTATTTATCGTACTTCGTCCTCTCTTATGGCATATCTAGAGTATTTATAGGCTCATATTCCAAACAAGAAGAATTAGCCAAAATCTTTGCTATTTGATATTAATAAAAAGAAAACAAAAGACACCAGCTATAAACTAATGGGCTCTATCCAACTGCGCCGAAAAAAGGCCAACTGCGCCGGGACTCCAAGGGTACCCCTAATCCGCTGTCATTACCGATACCAACTGCGCCGAAATTATTTATTTTGGGGAAAACGAAACATAAGCACCTTTCACCCGGCCTTAATGATTAAAAAATGGAAAAAAAATGACTGTACCTAAGGAATCTAGGAACGAGGTAGCGTAGGATGCGCTCGTTGGATACCACTAGGGGGTTAATTTTTTTCCTCTCGCGAGGATGCGCTCGTAAGATACCTCTAGGAGGTTAATTTTTTTCCTCTCGCGAGGATGCGCTCGTTAGATACCTCTAAAGTGTTAATTTTCTTCCTCTCGCGAGGTTGCGCTCGTTAGATACCTCTATTGTTTATTAATTTTGTTCGGCGCAGTTGGTCATAGGCTTAGAGCCCAAGAGATTATCTGATAGGACTCCCGGCGCAGTTGGCAATAATTTTTCAATCCAGGTAGTCACTTCGGCGCAGTCGGTAGTCAGCCAAACTAATTAGGTCTGAAAAGCTTTAGATCAAGCGAAGCTTTTCTTTCTGAGCAAAAAAAAAAAACTGGATGATTTTTAAGACTTCTTTTTTCTCTCGAAAATTTTATGAGAAATGAAAGCAATCTTAACCACCAGAAAACCAGATGAACATTCATCCCTTTAGGCCTGCAAAAACCTTGCTTTTTCCTCGACGGTGGTTAATTCTGTGGCTGTGGTCTGCAGAATCAACAGCCTACTTCAATATTCTGCCTCTAATTTCCCTGGCACTTTTTTGATCGCCATTGTACATCACTCTTAATGTTTTAAATTTTTTAAAATTAAATATTAAATAGCCCAACGAATGTTTCATTCATGAGAAATCGCGTTTTTTCCTCGTATGCTATGGATTGACCTTGAGATATACAAAATTGGAAACGGAATTTTCCAATGCTATCAAGTAACATATTATATTTACAATCGTTTGTTAAATATTTGAGGCGAGATAAAATTTTTTAAGTATTTTTTTTCTTCAAGTTTCTTTTTCTGTTGGAAGGAAAATGATCGCCACTTTGAATTATGTTTCATAAGTTGGGAAGTGAAATTTACGAAAATAAGTGGGCATTACTGTTATTAAAGCCTTTCCCTTGTGCCTGTTGTATAATTTTAAGCTTATAAAAATATGTTAATTAACTTTGATTAATTTTTTTATTATTTATTGATTTGTTTTTTGCCGTTGTTTATCGTGACAAAATATTTTTTTATTTCGTTTTTAAATGGAGCACACACAGGAAAAAATGGGAGGGCGCTTGAAGGGGGTGGGAGGTTGATCTGGGGAAGTGAGAGTGGCTAGAGCTGAAGTGAGGCTTGAAACTCGAAGAGCGGTTCAGTTCGGCGCTGGGAGGGATGAAAGGAGGGTTGGAAACCAGAGTAGGGCTGACCTTGGCCAAGGTCGTTACCCCCACTACCGCTGGGTCAATTACCTCATTCTAACCACAATTTTCCTTCTTTTCAACATTTTCTTTTCCATTTTCCACTCCCAATTTTTTTTAAAATTATAAATTTCACTTTAATAACTTCTTTGTTTTCGTCTTTTATTTTTTCCCCAAGTGATTTTCCATAAATATTTTATAAATTAAATTTTAATCATCGGTTTTTTTTAACCGTTGTATTATTAATTTTAGAATAGATTTAAAATCAAAGATAATCATGGAAAGGGGGGTGTTTTAGAGTGGATAAGGGCCACTTTGTGGCTGAGCGGGGTGGAGGGGGAGTGGGCGGGGGTGGACGTTCCCATGGAAACAAGCACGAAATGTCTGTTTCTAAGGCCTCCACGTCAGGTCCCTCGATTGCTAAACACGGAGTACAGAGAGTGAGAGAGAAAGAGAGCCTAGATAAAACGAACGATGAAATGGCAGCCATTTTTAAGAATCAAGAGGCGCCTACCTTTATCCAACCATTACTTTTTTTTACCTTCCTCTGATTAATTCATTTTACTTGAACTGTTTACACTGGGTTTTTTCCCTCTCGTTTATTTTATTTTATAAAAATATGTTTTATTTACTCAATGAAATGAAAAGCCTTGAAATATGACGGAAAATGCCTTTCGGGAATTGTAGGTTATGAAATCCCTCGGCAATTCAACATCACATTAGCGATGATGAGAACTCCATTACTACCAAATTTGATGTTCTATTTTCAAATTAAACCAAACAAAATCTAAACATCCACTTTTTAAAAGAATAATTTTATTTTAACTTTTAAGACCAGCAAAATAATTAATTTACTGTCTCAAAGAAGCCAGAGTTCTTGGAATTCATGTGTATTCCAGCCATTATACTGATGTTCAAATATTCTGCACTTCTCGGTACCTACTAGTTGATAAAAAGGAATTGATGGAGCAAAATGAAGTCCCAAAATTTTGCAGGCTGCTACTCATGAACTTCTTTGTTCTTTGTAGTCTTCATGGAAGTGGACGATGAAGTTGAAGCCAGTTGGCAATAGATACTGTTACCTGAGAATTAGGAAAAGCGTTATTGTAGGTTTTCTTGTGCATAAAATTGCCATTTTCTAAACGGCCGACGACTTTATTTGACCCAAAGAAAAGAAGCGTTATATGACAGTAATAAAACACTTCTTCTATTAATTAATAATTGTTGTTTTTATTTTGTTTGGAATAGTTATTCATATTGATAAAGTTTTATTGAGAAATTATTTTTTTCCCGGAAAAAGGTACGGATTGAAAAGGTCTCTGTTTTATTAAAATAATTCTTCGACGTTGTTGCTGTGAGTGATCATCGATCCGCCTTCAGTAAATGGGATGGGTAGTTGCCGGAGGCCCGGCGCTGTGGCGGGGTGAGTAGGTGTTGAACAAGTCTTCAGGGAAAACCTTGTGTATTTGTGATTTGGAGGATCTGCCTTCAGAGTGCACACCAGGCCCTAGAGTTAAGTCGATACTCAGACGACCTTTATCTTTATACGAAATTTCCTTTCTACATCTTTTTTTTTATTTTATAAAAACATCGTATATTACAGAAGAATTTTTTTTTTGGCCTCAATAAAAATTCTGAAGACTGCAAATATTAGATGAAACTAAGCTTGGAAGTCTTAGCTCCTAGGATGGTGCCATAGAAGAAAGGAGTGGACATTCTTGTTCTACACCGAAGATTAACAGTTAGCTCAACCTTTGGTCGTTTACCTTTACTCTCTCGTCATAATATTAAAGTTTTCTGACCATGTGTGAACTTGCTTTTCTCTTTGGTTGTTTTAGATTCAAGAGAGTTATGGTATAAGTTTCATATTTTAGTTAGTTACTGTTTTGTTTTATTTGTCAAGTCGGAAAGAAAATGGACGGTTGATTTAATGGAATGCCTCCGCGGGTGACGTGTCTAAGGGCACGATATTGACGCCCTCGACCCCTCCTCACCCTTCGAAAAACCCTCTCCCCTTCCCGTCCCTTTCTGCCTTTCCGACTCACCGTCTCTTTCATTCTATCGCCGTCTTTCTCTCTCCGTTTCTCTTCTCCTCACCTCCTTCCTTTTATAAGTAAAGCTGACTGGGAAATGAGGAGCATGTGCCACGTTGCCGGATCTACGTTGTCCACGACCTCTTCTTTTCACTCTTTTTTTTTTCTTCCCCTCTCCGCCAAAGAAACCTCCCTTTTTTTTTCTCTCCTTTTGCAGGAAACCCACCCCGGGTTAGCCAAGCTTCAGGCCGTCTTAAAAAATTACTCAGTTTTTTCCCCCTTCAATTGTACAATTTTTCATTTATGCATTTAGGACGTGTAATTTTAGTGTCAGGTATTTTTGAGAAAAGAAAAGAAAATTAACTTATCGCTGCTCATTTAAATACAAAATGACAAGAAAAAACTGACCCTGTATTTAAAAAGTTAACATTTATTTTATTGACTCATAAAAAAAATTCTTTTCAACCCTCGAGGTTCTCGTATATATTTTTTGTGAGTTGGGATTTTCGGCTGCCCTTTTAGGGGGTGGATTGCGGGGAAATACTTGCGGAGGAGATGGAACGTAATTGGCCAGATTGCAACAATATTGACTGTTTGAATAGTATCAGCTGATCTCTCCCTGCTTGGCGCATGCACACTTCTTCCGACACGGTTTTCACCCACAAAAGTCTTTTTTCCGACATAAAAACTAAATAGAAAAGAGAAACAAAGTATAATTTCTACTACGAACGGATCGATTTATCTTTTTCCTTGGATTAAAAATTTAATTTTGTGATCACTGATTTTCTTTTTCGTATTTACAGTAGACACTATTCTTCTTTATTGGTTTTGGTCCTCCTACCGCATTTAAAAATGATCTAATTAATTTAGACTAATTTTAATGAAAATTAATTTCTTCCTATTTTTCAAAATTCGCAAATTGACCTTTTTTTCAGTTTCCTCTCGTAAAATTCTTCACCAAAAATGATCATTGAAAAGCCCTCCGTAGCTAACTAAAGACTTCACTAATTATGAGTCTTTTTTCAAAATAAAAAGTAAATACGCAATTAAAATTCGAGCGGGCGTAAGTTTTGCCGTAAGCAGAATCACTTCCTCTTCGTCTCACTCCTATCAAATGGCAAAACTTATCTACATAATTTCTCATTCTTTTTCGAGTTGAGGACGCCAATTCTTATTTTTAAAAATGATTTTAAATCTTTGATGTCTCATATTTAGTTTAGTAAGGAGGCATTTTTTTAAATTACCATTTTTGGCGGAGGGTTTCTATTTTCAAGGAGGAAAAAAGAAAAAAAAAAGCCTAATAGTGAATTTAACTTTACATTGGAGGTGGGCTGGCAATCTCTAAATTACCTGTCAATTTTTATCTCTTTTAATAACCTTTAGTATTCATCGTCCACCTTAGCCTTTGATAATTCACTAGTTTGGCTTAAGACAAACGAAAAGAGCAGAATCTGGCTTTTTCAATTTCTTTCAACCCTCCCCTCTCGGACTTAGTGATCCCTCCGGACCTCCTCTCCGGGTTGAGGTCGCTAAAGTTTTTGACGGTACACTTCCAATCCTCGAAGAGCCGAGGGTTTATCGATTAAACAGAAACGGGAGCAGAGTGGAAAGGGATGTCAGGGGTTGAAAACAGGCGAAGGAGAAACGTAGGAAGGGGTTGCGGGGGGACGGTCGGGTTCCCTCGGTCGGGCCTTTCGGGGGGTATTTCCGCATATATCGGAACCTAGATGACTAGATCCTATCTTGCCGTTTGCTTAACGATCTTTCAATTTGCGCAACCCCCGCTCGATAAATACGTCCGACCACTCACCGAAATACTATCATTCTCAATCAAGGTCTTGACTGTACCGTTTTTGTGCCCTAAAAACGTACTAAATTATTCAGTTATTTTCTTTTTGAACTTTCTTCAACTTTGAACCATAAAATCAACGAGCGTTTCTGATTGTTCCGTCAAACTGTTCTTCGCATCAAATTCCTTTATTTTGGACGATTTCAAAACGAACCCATTAGGTCTCATATTAATTGTTGGAAAATTTGTGAAGAAGTTTAACTAAATGGGGCAGTCTGCGAGATATCAACGGCGTGAGAGGAGGACAATTAGGGTTTCTGATCGATAAACCTACTCCAGTATAAAAATAGACCCTCCGCCGCGCTGGTCCGTTGAGACGGAACCCAAACCCCTCAAATAACTTTTTACCGCTTGATTTCAAATTAAATCTACCCTCTTTTTCTGTTTACTTTTTTAAACTTAAGTAAACAAAACAAAATTTTTTTAAATACGTGGGCTTTATATTATTATATCGCAATTATCGTAGGTAGATTGTTGACCTGATAAAGATTTTATTCCATGAAATTCTACCTTCCCACACAAAAAGTGACGTTATTGATTTTTGTTTTTTATTGTATTTTAGTTGTTTCGATTGGAAATGAACAGGGAAGTTAATATATTTTCGATTGTCGCTTGACATTTTGGGTGGGGTTCGATAGCAATACTAATCCACTGTTGAAGGTTTTTCGTCGTGTATTTGCATTGGATCGATTGGTTTATAGATGGCGTCTCACGACCGCCCCCCCTCGTCCCCTGCTCGGTGGTACTTTACAGTTTACACACATTCCTCCCCTGGTAATACGTTCACCTCTACCTTTTGACCGCCCGCAGCCTGGCTACCACCCCTCTCTGTCCACAGCCCGTCTGGGCTCGTGATTCGCTTTGTAAAGTTAGGGCGTGATAGCTTTGATGAAAATGTCGCACAAAAACTCGAGCCTTTCTTGTGGAAGTTACCGTCCTCGATATTTTGGGATACGAAGAAAATGAAAATGATTTTGGTTGAGCTCTTACGAGCGGGAGGCCCTCGTAAACCGTGACCCCGTCCGTAAATTTTATAGCAGGCAACAAACCCAGACTGGTTTACTTCTTGGGGTTTCGTTTGACTTTTCTCGACCACGAAAAATAAGTTTTCTACAAAAAATCCATCTTTTAGGAGGTATAAATGCTTTAATTTTTTTCATCTTCTATTGAGAAGTGACTCATATGGTACAACTATTTATATGTAGGCTGATTTATAATGAAAGCTTAGGGTGAGGAAGGGTGGCCGCTAAGTGAGGCAAAATCAACGGCGGACTCTGACTATCCTCCATCCTTCTCCCGCAACATTGATTTTCCATTATTTCCCTTCATTAACGTCAGTGATTCTGACTTCTACAACAAGAGGTCACCATCTTCGCTTCAATTTTTTAAAAACTTAATTCTTAAAAACGATTTACAGCCGTCCCTTTATTGTTTTATACCAGAGGAGGGGACGAAATTCAGGCATTGTCTACCTCTCCCACAAAATGTCTTCCAGTTCCTTTAATCATAAAGAAGTAATGGTTCTTTTGTCTCTTGTTAAACTTCAACTTGGGAATCTGATTCATCAAGATTATTAAAATGATGTTTAATAATATCTTTAAGGTATAAAATATTCTTGTTCGTCAATAAAACAGTTTTAGTTTTAATTAGGCACAGGTAGCCCTAAAAGTTCGTTAAAAGGGAATGTAAATTCATAAAAATTTCACCCTTGTTTTAACTCGGAAATATTTATTTATCATTGAACTTGGGAATCTTTTTTTCTTCTTTTTATAATGGTGTTAATTCATTTGAGAATAGAGGGTTGAAGATGAGGGAGCAAATAGGTGGGGGTGGGTTGTGAGAGTGAGATGGAAGAGGGAAGGTTTGGAGAGCGAAATGGGAGCGGAGGGTGGTTTTAAACCTATTACGCAGCGCCCTGGGGTTCGGAGTCAGCTGAGGATTTGTCCGCCTTTAAACCACCCTCCCTTTTGACCCCTTGGTATAATTTCATTTTCTCCCCAATGTTTTCCTCTTTTTATATTCATCATTAAACCCTCCGGAATCCATCGATTTTCATCGCTATGTATGAAAAAGAGAGGGGGGACAAGCTCTCTTCATAGGTCTCGCTTCCCTCGTGTAAAGTGTAATGATCGCAAGTTGTAAATGGCGTCAGATAGGAAGTTAGTGGCGGACCAAATACTACCTTTATACAATACCAAAGCCATTGAAGGCGTTCATGTCGGCCTCAGACGTACTCGATGTTTTTGGTTAATTCAGTAGTTTGAAGAGAAATAGCACAAAATGTGTTGGAGCTTTTGTAATAGAATAAAACATTCGAGTAACGATAAAGACTAATAATATTAGTGGTTTTCCATCTTGCATGGAAAGTAAAATTTCTTTGATAAAGTTTTTTTAAAATTCATGTCACTCCTCTCTTTTAGCACCCATGTTTTCTTTTCATGGTGAATTTTGAGAATATAATTTTACTAGGCGTTGTGGTGGCTCAAAACTGTGATGTAGGTTATTTTTGCTTTAGGAGAGTTGGTTGAAACCCCAACTTGGAAGTTATCAGGTTCAGTCCTCCCTTTCACAGGTATCTCTTTTCAAGTTAAGGCCTTTGCGTTGCAGTTGCTTAGTATTAAGAAATGTGGGCTTTGGTAGGAAGAGTGACGTCCTGTCAGTGCCACGTTGTCAAGGTAACAACCTCCGGGTCTATCGATTTTTACCCGATTACCTCTCTCTCGCTCGTTTCACCATCTCTTTCCCTCTCGCTCTCGCACACATTCGGGCTCTCCCTCTTTGTCCCACGCACACACTCTCTCACACATACACACTTCTATCTCTATCCACGCCGCCCCCCCTCACCCTCTTTCTCTCTCTGGATCCTGGTCACGGCCTCCGTGGACACTTTATACAACTCGCTAAAATACAACAAAGATAATTTACCAACCAATATTTCGGAACGATTCTTTTTCTGCCGTACTTCTTTTTCTTTCCAACTAATTCCCCTCGTACTAATATTTTTTTCTCAATATGTAATTCAATTATGAATTATTTATCTACGTTGTTCTTATCATAGACCTAGCAATCAATGAAGAACAAGAATTTTGACTGACCTAATTTCCTATTTTTTAAAAAAATATATATTGTAAAAAAGATGGAAGCTATTGAATAAAGGCATCATTTTTATGTTGTAGGTACCAATTATTTTTTCCTATGGGCAGACAGTATGAGTACTATTGGACAAATTTACTGTTTTGCCTCAAAGGTGTTTGGTTTATAAAATTTTTTCTTCGCGGTTTTAGGATGAATTCAATTACAGAAATTGTTTCCTTCTTTTTCGACCTCAATTTTTACAACCGCTCTCACAGTTTTCTCATCTTGTAGCTTTCTATTGGCCGTATCGTTGTTGTATCCTACTAGAATTCCCGCAGGGTCGACCGTGTGTCCACCGTTCGACCCCCTAGTCCCCCCTCTCCAGCTATCGTTCCGTCTCACCACTTTAGCCAACACAACGAGCGAGTAGAACCTATAAATTATGCGAGAGGTTGGAAATCCCTGGGTATCGATCTGACCATACTAACAGAGTGCGAGTGAGAGAGGGGGCAAAGCGAGAGGGTGAGAAAGTGTGAGCTAGACAGAGAGGGATAGACTGTAGACCGAGAAAGAGAGAATGAGAGGTGTAGGGGCTTAAGCAAAGGAGTGAAACCTTAAACGCCATCTTGAATTTTCCTCCTTCATAATTGAATATACCGAATTTAATTCTCTTAATGACTTTCATTATTAAAGCCTTACGAAACAAAATTTAAATCGCATTTTCCTTTATTTTTCACTGTTATCTATCTACGTTTTTCTCGTTGGGATCTCTTCTACATTAGTCAACGAACAACTGTGTAATAAATATGTACTAAAACATAAACTGGCACTTTTTAATTAAAGGGATAAAAATAGGAAATATTTTGTTCTCTTATCATTAAAAATTGTTTTCGAAAAATAAAAAAAATTCCATACAGTTCAGAACTTTATCCTTGGGGCATCTTGAATTAGAGGCTAATTGACTCAATACATAAAATGAATAAATAATAATACATAATATTTGAATAATTAAATTAGCGAGATAGTTCTAGTATGCCGTGGGTTGTGTAAAGAGACAAAAGGTGAATCGGGGTGGTTGCCGGTGGTATTTAGTCTTCCGACCACCGACGGAAGGCGGCGGGATTTCGTTTGTATTTAGCCCGGTGGGGGGTGGACCGTAGAGCGGGCGCGGGGCGTGCGGTGTGGAAAACGGGGCAAAGGGGAGACACCGGTTGCAATCGCAGAGAGCGCCAGTCAGCCTCGAGTTACTGCCGGCTAAACATCACAGTTCAGTGCTATCGTTTAAGTGTGTAACCATAAATACCTTTGAGACTCGTGTATTTTTACGATTTTTTCGCCGTTCTTGGATACGTATGAGACGGTTTCCGGCCCGCCGTGACGTGCGCGTATTGTCGCCGGACGTCTCCTCAGTGTTTTTTTATTTTGTCAAAAGTGTTGGAGACGTTCTTTGTGTTAATCGCTTAATGGGCGATACGAAAAACTACCATTTCAGACATATAACGTTCTGAGGATGGTCATAGAACATTTCTGGAGTCCAAGAGGTAATCTTTCTATCATTTAAAACTTGTAAATGAATCCTAGATTGTGTAACAAACGATATTTTTAAAGAAATTCTTCGACATTTGTGGTGGGGATGTTAATCTAACAATGGAAATCGGCTGAATACCAATTACCTGCGTACTTTTCCTTCTCTTAAAAAAACCTACTATTTTCTATTTGTAATTCATTTATTCATTTTTTTTCTTCAATAAAAATTTTATTGAAGTTTCAGCTTAGAAATTTTTGTCGCACTAATTAATTATTTATGTCTTGATGATTGACAATTTAAGTCCCCATTCTTTTTCAATGACCACCATGTTGTTTGATGACGTCAGTCTTAGCGAACATCGATTCTTTAACCAACGAAAAAAGAGAACAAAGAAATAATTATATTGGATGAGCCTGTCTATGAGGGTTGAAAAAACGGGAGGGCTGTTGCGTCGCCTCGTCCTTGGTAATTTTCCCCTTGTTCAACCTCTAGAACGAATTCACGGTGTAGAAATCACGTTTAAATTCGTTTGAATTTTAAATTAAATTTGATTTATAAAATCTAACACCTGTTGACGTGTGTTGATTTTAAACGAAATGTATTATTTGGTTATATTTAACTACTGTGGAGCATTTAAAAAAAAGGCTTTTGGTTCTATTTATGAAGTTAAGAGGGTTGTCCCCTCCATTCTTGTTTCCTCCTTCTCATCTTGTTGTGAAATAAAACCCAGGTATAAAAAAACCGTGGAAACATCTGCCTTGATATTACCCGAAAGAATCCGGGAGATCTTTCAATTTAGATATGAAATACGACAGTAAAACTTCTTTCTTACGTATTTTTTACATGAACATTTTAAAGCCAACTTCAACAAATTGAGGCACGTGGAAGAAAAATGGCCGAACTGTGATTCTTCAAAGGCTTCCGATTAATATTGTGAACAGATTCGGAGTGGGGGGGACTTCGTCGTGTGGAATGAGGGATTTTTCGATTAGGGCGTTCCTCGATCAAAGCTAACAAGTTTTAAACAGAAGATCTATAAATAAATAGATTTTTAAAAACGCTAAATCAGATGTAGCCTTAGAATATTCTTTTTCTTTAAACTATTCGTAGTTAGTTCATAAAGGAATTTGGTTTAATTTGGATGTAGAAACTAGAAAGTCGTATCTTTGTTGGAAAATTCCCAAAACGAGGCGATAACAGAATTTTTTTAAAAAGTAAGATGCCGAGTATCATTGTTGTAAATCTTTTTATATCGGAGTTTCTGCCGTGTCGTTCACCCCTAAAATCGATGTAGCCTATAGCTATTGAATCAAACTCATTGGTTTTTATGGTATTATAGAACATGAAATTTGAACTCGGGATATTTTTGTTTTTAGGTGCTGGTGTGAAGATGGAACATCATTTCCAAACAGCTCTGGATCCAAGAAAACAAGAGCTGCTTGAAGCACGCTTTCTAGGTGCCAGGGTAAGTTTTTTTTATACAAAATTTGTATTTTCAAAACGTCCTTGACTCAGTAACCCCTGTCTTTTTAAAAACACATCGAAAAATCTTTTTGTCCCAATTTTTTAGGGGAAACATACGATTTTAAACGAGGTACTCGTGTGAAACAGCGAGGAAAACGTTCGGTTGTCATGTTCGGTTTCACTTTCCGTCGAGGAACGCTCCTCTGCTGCAGTTCGCAGCCGGTATAAAACGGTCCGCGGGTGGGAGAAGAGAAGAGAGAAAGGTTCAAAGACCCTTTCACGGCCATTTTGTTTGGGTCAAGCACCGTCTTTGGCTTAGCTTTTAAGCTCACAATGCGTAGAAATCTTGTTTTAAAAAATATATGAGTAATTTTTCTGACCTAAATATGTCGATTTTAATCGATTCTTACTTTTGGGAAACGCCGTTTATTTTGCTCAAGTTATTGAATTCGTCCTTCTTGTGAAACAATGGAAAGCGGAATCACCTCAAACCAGGGGCCCCTTTGGGGGAAAAAAACGGGGTTCTCTCGTATTCAAATGCTTACACGATTATTTTTTTCGTGTTTTTTCCCCTTTTAGCATTCAGGTCAATGCGATAACTGTTAGATCCCAACAACCGTTGTTGGATATTGTCGGTCGTGATTCAATTGGATATTTATAGGCAAAAGTACTGCAAGTCCTATTCTGTTTGGGAAAAATATCGTATCTTATTCCCTTTTGATCCAGTTTGCGTTATTTTCTTTCTCAAAAATCTTTAATTCTTCAAAAATGGGAAATGAGGGCCTGGGTAGGTTCAGTTTTTAATGATAGGGAAGTAGGTGGATTTAGATTCCTTGCAAAGGGAACCCCTCTTATTTGACGTTCACTGACACTAAACTGGGTCACCCCTTCCAAACCGATGTAAAGATTCGTTACCTCACTATATTTTTTATACTCCTCTTCATTGTCGACATTATTGCAAATTCTATTTTTCTTTGTTGTCGGTCTCTTGGAGGGAGAATATGTTTAAAATGTAAGATTTTAAACAGTCCACTGTCTGTATCTTTGACTAGTCAGTGGGCCCATCCATGGGATCTGACGATAGACATTTTTCCCTGCGGAGAAGTATCTTCAGCTGGTGATAAGTAATCGTATCCTTTGGATCTTGGTTAGCTATCTATGAAGACAAGTTCCTCAGAGCACATGGTTGAAAAAATCGAGTTAGCCATGACTTGAGGAAGCTACCAAGACCAACTTTTCTGTCATTCTTGGGCTCTGTACACGAATGTGTATTAGATGTATCCAATTATGTACCCTTCTAGGTTCTTTTGTATGAAGGAAAGTTATTGGGATCCTGACGGTTAAAGGTGTTCCAGTTCCTCTTTTGAAAGAACCTTTACTTAGGGGAAAGACTCCTTGAATAAAAAAAACCCTCCCACGCTACTAAACTTACACGCTTCGTTTTGTTAAGTTGGGTTTGTAAAGTCGGGGTGGGACATCCACTACACAATTGATTCGTCCGGACTTGTCCGTTGCCATGACTACTCCGTTGGGGCGAAGGGGGTAAAACCTTGTTTCGGAGGCGGGCGGGGTGTATAGAACTAGCCGCCCGAGCAGGAGTGTGAACGTGGAGTCTGCCTCCGGACGGAGAGCGAGCGAGAGGGAATGAGAAAGAGCGACTGAGCGAGCGAGCCGCCGAGGGGCGGGAGAGGGGAAATCAATCCCGCACACAACCTACTTTACTTACCTCAACTCCAAAACTTAAAAAAACTCTCCAAATTCGATAACATCCGCCTTTTTCCTCGCCCTCATTCACTTTCAACGTCCATTTTATTACTTTAGAATTTAATCCTTCATAAAAGTCTTTTACATTTCACTCTTCCCAGTTAAAAATAAAATTCTTCTCATTAATTTTGACCTGCACATCGGCCCCATTAAAATTTTGTACTTAATTATGTATGATATATTTTATTCTACTGTTATGGTATTTTTATATGAAGGCTTTCATATTAGTATGGACCGTTCTTGTGTTTTGTTACAAAAATAACTTAATCGATAAGTGGAATGAAAAGGGACTACGGTTGTTACGAAACAAAGGCATGACGTCTCAAAAAATCCACACTGCGTTTCGCTAGTTATAAAACTTTTTCCCTTTTAAAATTCTTCTCCTTTTCACAATGAGAATTTGTAAATTATCTTTTCCAGAACTCTTCCTATAATATGAGAACTTTATCTGGGTGGTACTTGGTTTAAAAAATTACTTCAGTGTTGGTATATCGGCATATGTCGGTCTTCTCTACTATTATTCCAACCCCCTCCACCTGTACTTACGTAACACTTATAATTTTCAAGACGTAGAACCAAAGTCTTAAAATAGAAAAGTGTAATATTTTTATACCTGCATCCTCATTAGAATTATCGCTTTAAACAGTTTTTTTCTTCTTTTTTTAAATTAAAAGGATAATTTTTGAGTGTTCTTAGTGTGCAAAACTTTGTGAGATATGGAAGGAAGATGAGGAGCGAGAGCACGGGAGGGCATGACCTTGTATTCACTCGTTTCCACTTTCAGACCGCTAACAGACCCGTTCAACAACCAGCCTACCTTCCGAACGATCTCTCCCACTTGGTTCGTGACTCATGAATACCCGTGTATCACTTTTTTTTATTAAAACAATCGCATATTTTCATCAAATATGTATTTCTAATAAAACTTGATTGCTGAAGATGTTATGCGTTATCGGTGAAAAGAACCCTTGTTGGTTGGGCGTTGAGGATAACAATGTGTTGTCTTTTTCTATATATAGAATATGGCGTGTCAGTCCGGCAACGTGGGTATCCTCCGAGTCCGTTCTTTCCAAAGGCCACTCCCCTATCAAAACCATCTTATTTGTCCACTCTTGATTCTTAACTCGCGCTCACCTCGCGCTTCTTTGAATTCTTGCCAAACTTATTCAGGCTACAATCTAAATTATCTCTTCGACGAATTTTTTAATCTCAATTTTTAATTGAAGTTATCAATTTTCATTTTAACGACTACGTATGGCTAGTTTGAACAACCAATATTTAGTTAATAAAGGCAAGGTTGTTCCAATATAATAACTCCCGAGTAGATGAAACAGAATTGTGTTCTAGTATCGTTCTAATTTTAGCGTGGCATTTGGGATGATGGGAAAAATTATAAGAACCTCACACCTATTCTAAAGATAGACGAGACTGTTCGTTTTTGAAAATAGCCGAAGATTACTTTGTCTTACAACTTGTGCTCTTAAGTATTTCTCATGAGTTTAGGTAAGGACTTACCTCAAGAGTGGGGGAAGGCGATAAGGGGGAAAAAAAAAGACGGAAAAGGATGGAAAAAAAAAGGAGAACATAATGGAAGTAGGGGGAAGTGTGGATGGAAATATCGATGGTAAAGCAAAGAAAAAGAAGTCTTTGAGTCGGGTTGGGAAGGACTTTGACCTTGAAGGTATTCAGAGCGAAGAGAGTGGGGAATCCGTCTGTGACTCTTTAAACTAATAAAATAAGAATAAAGTACGCGATGTAAGCTGTTAACGTATTACGAAGAGGTGGGGTGCATGCAAGGTTTTTCATCGATTCGAAACAGAACTCCTAGATTTCTCTGCCTGTTTTTGGCGATGTTCAATTAAATATTCACATGTTTCAAGGACGAGTGATTGCGCCTTCACTTTTTGTCGCTTAGTAAAAAAAATTAAAATGTCATATTCAATTTTACTCAGGAGCTTTAATATTTGTTTTACAATGAGGAATTTTTTGAACAAACGAGAAAAAAAAACCTAATTTAGTCCGTAAATGACCTCATTGTTTAATTTCGCCATTTTGTCATCAATGTGTAATGTAACACGGAGAGTCTTTTGAAAGAGCTTAGATTGCGAAAGCGTTCTGTTTTGTACGAGAGTTTATAAGAATGCGCGGAGAAGGCGAAACCCCGGAGGGGCACGATAGTGGAAAAAGGGAGGGCAACGTTCGGTCACGTGATTTCCACATCTATGTTTTACGGAACGAAAAATGTAGAGGAAGAGCCGAGGGATGTCGTCGTCGCCGTTGTCCGTCGGAACGAATAGGGTCGATGTTGCCAAACCTCTCGCATTTCCCTTCCCCTCCCGCCCATTACGGAAACCGTGCCTCGCCTCTTGAATTGAACATTCAAGTTAACTTCTGTTGGCACCACTGTCCATACCTCACCTTCTCCATCGACATTTAACTGCAAGCTTTAAACCTCTCTCACCCCCCGACCCGTTGCCCTCTGTAACTCCCACCACGGCCGTATAATGGCTTGGGTTTGATTCAATCGACCCGTCTCTTCCAACAATCAATTACCAAGGTCATTTTTCCTTCTCAAAAAAATATAAAACTTCAAAAATATATAACTTGATCGATTAAATTTCTTTCTAACAACTAGGTCAACATAATATGATATATCAACTCGTGTTCATTTTCTTTCTCTCCTTTATTTTAACCTCTTTTATGTTTTATTTTAAATCACCTTTTTTTTCTCTTTCGTTATTTCAAGCCGCCCTTCCTAAATGCGACGTTGCCAGGATTAATCGACCTTTTTCTCCCTGTCCCCCCTTCCCATCTTATTACGCACAAAACGTGCACAGGCAGAAAATTTATTTGAAGTTTAAAACCTTGAGTTATGAAATTTAAAAACATTCTAAATGAGCAACCCAATATTATCCGTCTAATTTGTGTTTCACATTGTCTTATATTTCAAATTATTTTATGATATTGAATTTTTTTGGGGGTCTTGGCTTCACTTTTTTGTTTCTGGGATTTGACCGAATCCCGGACTAACGATGAACGGAGAGGGAGGGTTTTAACCGGGAGCCTTGTTGCTATGTCCCTTCCCCTCTTTATCCATCTTCTTCTCCCCTCTGGAAACCCCCTTTTCCGACCCTCCCCGCTTCCACCGCAGGTCAATATAACACGGATGGAGTGCGCAGAGTGGATAAGAGGAGAACGGTGTGGAAGAGATTAGGTCGTTCATGGCCACAACGAATATCTGAACCTCTTAGCACCTGCCTGGACCAAACCACATCCCGACTTTTCAATCCAGAATGTGACATTTTTAAGGACATGACATTTTAAGCTCAAAAGATCATCTTACAAAATATTCTTTTTTTTTTTACATTAAATAGGTCGATTCTTCCAACCTTATCACTGCCTTATTCTACTAATTTATGATTGTGTAGCGATGTTTCTACTGTTTTTATTTTTTTCGAAATATTTAATTTTCTGTTTTCTGATACGACAAAAAAAGTCTTCCTTTCGTGTGGGTTTGAAGGCACGTTGAGGCGTCAATTTTACCTAGAATGGGTTTCACGTGCGCACCTGTCAGTTTTTAACCATCTGGAATGTCCCGATCGTTTCCTTCATGAGTTACTATATAAAAGACGATTCTCCGTATTTTTTTGAAAAACATGTTGACATTTTATTAGAACCAGTGAAAAAAATTATAGTTTTACAAGTAGTTCACGTTTGTGAAAGTTCTTTCGTGTCTGATCGTCTGGCGAAATAACGTCACGATTTTACTTTTGTCCCAAGTTTTTTTTTTATTTTATTTTCCTTATATGTGTTCAAGGTGGCAACGTTGCCGTGGTTTTAATTAAATTTATCAATTTGTTTTTTCTTTTTATTATATAACACTTTTTAAATTATAAAATGATTTATGTAAGAATTTACTTCTTTTTTTTCGTTGAAGGGGAAAAAAATGTCGAGTGAAAAGTGACAACAGCGCGATTCGTTTTCTGGTGTGCACTAGATAAGGCAGCAAGGTTGAAGGTTGTCCAAATCCACTTTTTCCCCCTTTTTTAAAGGCTCGGTGTGAACTGCTTGATGAAATCGTTCTTAGAATATGCGGAATTTTAAACGAGAATTTAGTTCTGGATTTCGGGTGTGCGGGACGTTCACGGGGTTCCGGCTAGGCTAACCCCGCACGCCTCTTCCGTCGAGGGTCCAGGGGTATACCCTACTCCGTCCCTTGCCCATCGTTCACCGCCTTCTCGATTCTCGACTCTTTTTATCTTTCTCTCTCTTCTGCTCTTTCTTTATGTAACGATCGGCCGTTGAAGTGGCTTTGATGAAAACGGCGAAGATGGTGGGAGTCGTGGCCCTGCGACAGGGTCAATCAACCGACTTGAACCTATCGCCACGTTCTCCTTTTAGTTACCCACCTTTTTCAATTCATTTCGAAAACAAAAAACGCTTTTTTTCACGTACATAATATTTATTTTTTTATATCAAGACTTCTTTAAAAGTCTCTTATCGTAATCTACGATTCTTTTTCGAACACAAATTTCGCTTTAAGTTTTCACATTTTTATTCCAAGGTTACCGCAGTAGCTTCGTTTTAATAAATAACGTTGTTCTAGAAGGCTGAAACGTGTTTTCTTGAAACATGCTTGAACTTGGTCGAAATGACAATTTTCTTTGCAGGTATATTATTTAAAATACTTTTATACCTACCAATTTCTAAAGAAAAACCGCACCTCCCGTTTTTGACCTCCTTAACCTGCAATGATCGGAAAGCTTTAAGTCCAAGGAAGGCAAGGAAATTTTGTGTTGCCTTCTAAATAAGTGGCTTCCACGGGTTGCCGGTAAAGCAAATACAAAAACCAGCCAGCTGCCTATATCGTTCATATTGTACATTTTGTCGTGTGACAAAAAAAGTGATATATATTTACATAGATAAGCTTTATTTGAACTTGGAAATAATAAAACCCCTTCGAAAATAGTTAGTATTTTTTTTCTGCCATTTTTATTTGGAACTTTTTATGATGTGCGTGAGTTGTTTTTTAAATGAATTTTTAAAGAATAAATATTTTTTATGTTATAAATTGTTTTTCCAGAAAAAAGTAGACAAAACAGGTAAATTAACCTGGAATAGAGGGATAAGTAGGTGGATTGAATAATGGTGGGGTTGTAGATTGTAGAGTGGGTAGAGCGTGATAGAGGAAGGTCGTAGTGATGGTGGGGGAAACCATTCATAACGGTACAAGTAGTAGTAAAGCCGGCGCGGCGCTGCTCCCCGAGCCCGAAGGGGGAGACTCGGAGTGGGGGTAAAACAGCTGATTTCCCTTGACTCGCCAATCTGCCGCCCGCCCGGATAACGTCCCAGTCTGGCCCCGGCCGCTCAGCTGGTCTCATCGACTCTCTCACCCGCATACCCGACCTTGCTTCCTTGCCCCACATTTTCGTGTTTTTACTCGGCGTTAACTTGAGATTTTTTCTTCGCAATTCTTCTAATCTTTTTTATTAACGTCTATTCGACAGTTTTTTAAATAAAATAATGTTTTAGTTTGGTTACGAAATTGGGCCACGTTCAATCAACTCAACAAGCTTTGTTTTTAATTTTTGATTATTCCTTTTTTCTTAGCTAACAATTATAATTAAAATTGTTGAAAAACCTTTTCTTAATTGTTAATTTGCCTCTAAAGGTCTTTGGTCAAGGTCTCTCGCATCACATAGGTCAAGGGTTCAAATCGGCTATTGTTGCAAAATTTTTCGGAATACGTTTTCCATGGGAAAAGTTGGCCTCTAGGTTCAGCTAATGTCTTAATGGCTGCCATTTTTCTCAAATTATAGTTTTTGTACATGTTTTTGTATTTTAAGGATTCTAAATCGATATAAGCTATTAAAAAGTAATAAAAATAATCGTTTTTCCTTATTAGATCTCTGGAAACCATTATCGATCTCACTTTTCGAAGTTATAATGGAATCTCAGAAAATGAAATGGTTTTCGTTCAGTTTGTTTCTCCCCTCCTCCCGTACGGTCAATCGATCCGAGAGATCACCAGTCACCACACCCGAGTTGTGCTGAAGACATGGCGAAACAACAAGACCGTGTCTCTATTATTCTCCCTCTTTCTTTTGCCCATGAGGGGGCGATATGCATATCTTTGTCTTTCTCGCTTGTGTTTTTTTTTTACCCCCCTTTCCTCATCGTTTCGTAGTTGCTATTCAAAACCTCCCCCTTGATCGTTCTCTCAAAAGAGCTTGTCGGCCATTTTTGAAGAATTCCGGATCGAGTAAGACGCAACTCGAGGGAACGGAATCACGGCGGACTATGTTTCATTTCTAAGGCCACCGACCGCATTTTTATTATAATACGTACTTTACTTTTTAAACCGTTTTAATAACTATTATTGTCTTTCATGCCACCTTATATTAAAATACACACGCCAATCCCTGAAACTATGATAATAATTTGTTACCAATTGATAGCTAGAAGCGCGTGTACTTCATAAATAAAATGGGAACATGCGTAATATCAGACTTCAAGCTTACTGACTGCGACTTTTGACCTTCCATACCGATTTTTTTTTTTCTTAGAAGAATATCAATCGACACTACAAATATCGGTGCAGTGTTTATCTTCCCTTTGAAAAATACAACTTTTCCTCACTAAAGAAAGGAGCTCAGAATCTATTATGCCTTTTATGAAAGTGATTTCCTAAATGTCGAAGGTGGTGGAGTGATGGTACTTTTCAATTCAGAAATGTCCTCAGATCTTCACCATCTGAATGTAGTCTCATATAATGAACAGAGGAATTTAAAATGCAGCAAAAATATCAACTGTTGTGACCTACCAACAAGTTATTCTTGTGGTTCATTCAATGGCTGACGGTTTCAATGCTACTTTTCTCTTTTCCCGTTTAGGGCCTCTTCTTTTTTAATCCTCTAGCCTACACTCAGGTATAAGCTCGAATCTTGTTTTTTTGTGCGTGTGTGCGTATGTGTCCTGTGTTGGTAATAGAATCTTCTTCCCCTTCTTTTCTTCTTCGCCTCATTTCCCCTTTATTCATCCCCACCTTTTTTCCTCGTACCGCAGATGCTTCACTCAAAACGCCTCGATAGTAAAGAAAGCCGTGCCTCGGAAGGTTTAACTCTGACCTCGATTTTTCCGTCGTCTCTCTTTTTCTCCTCCCTCCATTCGACCGGATTAAAAACGGTTCATTCCGAGCGCCGTGCTTAAAGCATGCCCTATGCCGACATGTGAGACGAAGATTGGTAAGCGAAAAGAAATCCGACGTTTATTTTTGTTTACCTTCGATCACTCCCTTCCGAGTGTTATTTAATTGCTCGTCTGCCTCTCTCCCCCGAACCTTCAGCTCGGACAGGGTACACAACTTTCTTCTTCTTCAATCACTCCCAACAAAATATCTCACAAAAATTATCTCGTCTCATCATATCTCATTTATTTCCCTTTAAACTTATTCTTTCTTCCTTATTTAATTACTTTTATTGTTTAATGAATTATTAGCAAAATTTTCCTTCCATTTTAAATATTCCTAGAATCAATTGAGTGGTAGTATTTTCAAAATTTTTATGCGACTTTGTAAAGTAAAATCCATGAAATTGTTTTTCCTTTTTAAGCTTCTGCTTTGATACCTACCTACGTGAGTGGAAAGTTTTTAAAAACGGTTTTGTATTTTTGTCCTTCACAAAAGAATCACCCTCTTGCGATTTTAAAATGGCCGTTACGCTCTGTTTTTAAACCTAATTAAATGGTGACTCGTGGATTTTTCTCCTTTACCGACGAGGCTGTTGATACAGCATTTTTTACCTACTCTGAAGTTCCCGAAATCCTTTGTCTTCGGGAATGATTCACTGGGTTTGGCCTTGTACGTCAATTTACCGGGTTCTTTTATTAAAGATATTTTATAATTTTTTTTGTTACAGATGTCTGCCGGATCACAGTTACAGATGGCACCTCAAAGCGGGCTGCAACAACAGGCCCACAGTCAGGATTCCACGAAATCCTTTGTCTTCGGGAATGATTCACTGGGTTTGGCCTTGTACGTCAATTTACCGGGTTCTTTTTATTAAAGATATTTTATATTTTTTTTTGTTACAGATGTCTGCCGGATCACAGTTACAGATGGCACCTCAAAGCGGGCTGCAACAACAGGCCCACAGTCAGGATTCCAATTTAAGTACTGGTATGAACATTTTTCCAAAAAAAATTTCTGCTTACAAAAAGTCGTAAAACAATAAAAAACTCCCTACAAAGAAGTTAATAAATACCTCTTGATTTCACAACATAGAAATTTATTTATCATCAATGATTTATGTTGTTTTTTAAATTTTTTTTCTCTTTTCTAT
This sequence comes from Orius insidiosus, assembly GCA_014119065.1. Lineage (NCBI taxonomy): Eukaryota > Metazoa > Arthropoda > Insecta > Hemiptera > Anthocoridae > Orius > Orius insidiosus. The sequence goes on from JACGAQ010000760.1 coordinate 44,501, forward strand.
TTTCCCTAAACCCTTATCTTTTTTAGATTAAACTTCCACACTATCTCACATTCTATTATTACGCTAAAATTTTTTTCTGTTTAATAATAAAAAACTATTTCATGATTTTGGTATTGTAACTTCTCTGAGGTAAAATTTTTGTCTGATCGTATTAAGGAAAGTGTAGCATATTCGTAATTTAAATATAGAGTGGCTATTTTTAGCCATTTAAAAACCCACAGCCGTGTTTTTTCTCTTGTTCAAATTAAAGTGATTATAACTCAGTCAGTTTTAATTTATGTTCTTGAGATAGCAATTTAAGAACAAAGTTCAAAATTTGATGGTTAATTGAAACATTTTTGATTTTAGGATCATCACACAGTGATAAAGAAGTAGAAAGTATAACTCCTGAAAAAGGTGGAGGAGGCGGTGGAGGCGGGGGCGGAGGAGGTGCAAGCGGCGGCGGCCGAGTCGGAAGCGAACGGAAACGGAAGAGAAAACCGGACGATTCGGGCGTTGTCGGAATGGGGATGACAGGAGGAAAAAACGCTAACCGAGGGCTCATCTCGGATAAAAAAGCGCTTGAGTACTTCAATAAACACCCTGGGACGTCGCCGATTCGACACGGCGGCGCCAAAAGCCCATCGCCTGCCCAACCTGTTTACCCAATGGTAACTTAAATTTACTTTTTTAGAAATATCTCATAATTTTATTTCAGTTCCCGCCTACTACTCAACAAGCAACCGCTGCACTATTAGGAACCCAAGATTATTCTAATTTAATGCATCCTCCCAAAATGCCGCCTACGCAAACAAAACAAGTCCAGGTAGATATTTTGTTTTAAATTATATTCATTTGATTTCATTTTGAAAATTTTTTTAGACGGATCTGACATGTCAGAGAATTCAAGAATTTGAAACTCAAGCATCATCAGATCTAGAAATGAGAAATTGGACAGACGGTTATGCGTTTCAAGAGCTATCGCGACGACAGGAAGAAATTTCGATGGAACGAGAAGAGATTGATAAGCAGAAAAAGCTTTTGAGCAAGCGACGACCGTCGAATTCTGAAGCGAGTCGCAAACGTGGCTCAGGGAGCAACTCCGGCCCGGGGACTCCTGTAGGAAACAACCAAACAGCCCTTCATAACGGAACAGATAATTTTCTTAAGCCGGAACCCGTCCCGACGATGTCCGCTCAAGAATATTATGAAGCCGACGAAATTTTAAAACTCCGACAGTCCGCGTTGAAAAAAGAAGACGCCGACTTGCAGCTCGAAATGGAAAAACTCGAGCGAGAAAGAAACCTACACATTCGAGAGCTTAAACGGATCCATAACGAAGACCAATCAAGGTTCAACAACCACCCCGTTCTTCACGATAGATACCTTCTTTCTTATGCTCCTCGGCAAAGGCGGATTCTCAGAAGTCCACAAAGCCTTCGACCTTAAAGAACAAAGATACGTAGCTTGTAAAGTTCATCAACTAAATAAAGACTGGAAAGAAGATAAAAAAGCTAATTACATCAAGTACGTTTTTCAAATTTAAACAAAACCTTTATTTATCTAACCTTTCTTTCAGACATGCGCTTAGAGAATATAACATTCACAAGGCCTTAGATCATCCTAGAGTTGTTAAGCTTTATGATGTTTTCGAAATTGACGCGAATTCGTTTTGTACAGTTCTAGAATATTGCGATGGACATGACTTAGACTTTTACCTCAAACAGGTAAGCTGTGTTATCCAAATCCCAGGCTTTCTGGAAAAGTCATCCCAGCCAAAAGAAAAAATGTGAAATTTTTAACTTTTTTATTTTATTTTAGCATAAGACGATTGCTGAAAGAGAAGCTCGATCAATAGTGATGCAGGTGGTCTCAGCGCTCAAATACCTAAATGAGATAAAACCTCCTGTTATCCATTACGACCTGAAACCAGGTATTTTAATATCTATTAGACAACTTATCTAGAATATTTAGAACTCATTTCATTAAATTTATTCTTTTCTTTTCAGGAAATATACTGTTAACTGAAGGGAACGTTTGTGGGGAGATCAAAATCACAGATTTTGGTCTTAGCAAGGTCATGGATGAGGAGAACTACAATCCAGACCATGGAATGGATTTGACACAAGGTGCCGGAACATACTGGTAAGTCCTTGTTTTCTTCTTTTTCTAACTATCAACTGCCATCCTCCTGCTATAGACTTGAAGTCCAATTTTTCAATCAATACGCTCATCCCACTTGAGCTCATATTTTCCGTTTCCTTAAAAATTAAGTAATATGTGAAAAAATTAGTTACAAACTCTTAAATTTTAGTTATTATCATTTATTTTGTCTTTCAGGTATTTGCCTCCTGAGTGTTTCGTCGTGGGCAAAAACCCTCCTAAAATCTCCTCAAAAGTTGATGTCTGGTCTGTCGGTGTTATTTTTTATCAGTGCCTTTACGGGAAAAAAGTAAGTTTAAATTTTTATCCTGAAGCATTTGATAACAATTATTTTAGCCGTTCGGCCACAATCAATCTCAAGCTACTATACTAGAAGAGAATACAATTCTCAAAGCTACAGATGTACAATTTGCAAATAAACCAACTGTCAGTAATGAAGCGAAGGTAAACTAAAAAATATAATGTTTACAATATTTAAATTTTTGTTTGTTTCTTTTTTAGGGTTTTATTCGTAGTTGTCTAGCTTATAGAAAAGAAGAGCGAATTGATGTGCTGTGCTTGTCAAAACATGAATATCTTCAACCTCCAGTACCTAAACATGGACGTGCTGCCAACAGCCAACAGCAGCAGCAGCAACAACAGCAACAAGCACAGCAACAACTCCACCATCAGCAACAACAGCAGCAACAACAATTTACTGCTGGAATGTTTGCCGGTATGAATGCGAGTAGTTCTTCATAGTCCTGAGTAAGTCGTTATTCTCACTCTTTTTTAACCGAATTAATTTTTCTTTTTCATTTTTAGGGTCAGGAGCGCACTTCAAAGAAGTGTATAATTGAAGTGAAAACAAAAGTGCTGTGATTTAATTTTTTCCCCCTCATTTCAACCCCAATTTTTTTTCCAGACTAAACTTTTTTTTTTAATTCCTTCCCATTATTCCCCGACTTGTTATTTTCCCCTGTGTGTACAGGTCACAGTTTCTGTGCGCTTAATTTTTCTCTCCCATTTTATTTTAAAATGTACATATTACAAGTGTGTGATCAACACACACGTGCTTACACGTGAATTTAGAATATTCAATACTAGAAAAAAATTATAAGTAAAGAAAAAAAAATACAGAAAAAACCATGAAAGTGAGATATTATGAAAGTGTGTTTTGTGATATAAGACGCTCAGAGAAGTGTGGACTAATGAATATTATATCTTATATTTAAAATCATTTTTAAAAAAACAAAAAAAGTTCCTTAATCGTTTTTAGGATGAAGGCATTAACTTATTCGCATTCAGGCCTTTGTAAATAAGCATTTGATTATCCCCTTACGAAACAAATTAAGCAAAAAATATATAAATATTATATAGATAAGTTTATTCTAGGCTAGGCATTTTGTTATATATCTTATAAATATATAATAGACTTATCATAATAGGAGGCATGTTTTTTTTTCTTCTTTTTGTGTTTATAAAATCTCTCTCTTGTTTTTCTTGTCTTGTTGTCTAAGTCATAACTTCATCCTTATTGTACATATCTTTTCTTTTTTTAAAAAGTCTTCTTCTTGAAGAGTATCTGTTTTTGTTAAGGGGATGGAAAACAAAATGACGTTGTTTTTGTAAGGAGAGATTTTTTTTTTCATTTTAGTTTGTTTTCGATGAAATGTTTTTATTTTCCCGCATATTTTTTTTTCTCGTCTTACGCTTAGATCAAAATAATTTGTATAAATAAAAAATAAAATGAATCACTTGAAAAATCGTTTTTAGGTTTTAAGCAAGAGAGAGAACCCTCATTCCTTTCCTTTTTCGTCCCCCCATCGTAAAATACGGTCAATTTTTAATTATTGTAAATTATGTAATTAAACTATTAAATATACAACTCGCATTTTTTTAAATTAAATTATTCTACATTAGAATTTTTTAAATTTCATTTAACACTTCGTTACTCACGTCGGGTCCCTGCGGACCCGACTGTCTGTTTTTTCAATATTTCTTAATTTTATGCTTCTCAAATTGCCCAATGGGATTTATCTATTCTATTTATTTGATAAGAGCTACTGTTAGGTTATGTTTTTACTTTCTAATACTAAAATTTTTAGCTAAGAGAGGCATATTGACCCGACGTGAGTAACTACGTAACAAGAATATAATTTTTTTTTTCTAATTTCCCCTTTTTTTATTGATACGTGGTTACTCACCTCGGGTCCGTAGGGACCCGATGACGTCATTTTATCCCGCCATTTTACTCCTTGAACCAATAGAACCACATAATTTCGGGTCAATTTGACCCGAGGTGAGTATTCATGTTACAAAAATAATGAATTGATACTGCATTTTTAGAATATTTAATTTCAATTTCCAAATATATAACGTATTTTTTTGCATAATGTGTAATTTTTGTAAGAATATTTAGCATTTCAATTATTTAAAAAAAGCAGCTTGAAAAGCAATTGGAAGTTAGTTATATATGCAATCAATTTTTGAAAAGTGTAAGATTGAAGGAATACACTTTTGGAGGAGCAAGTTTCAAGTCATCAATAAATAATCAAATAATTGATTTCCAATTTTTAAATTTATTAAATCAAAAGAAAAACGTTAAAAGTGATCAAAAAAATTGAGTATTTAATAAGTTTACATCGTTTTGGACAATAATTCACTAATTTAAATACTCGGGTCCGCCCAGACCCGAGGTGAGTAAACTTGTAACTTTGTCCACGTGAGTAACGAAGTGTTAAGCAAAAAAGAGACTCGTGATTAGTGGAATAAAAAACAAAATTAAACAAATTTTATTGCTTTATCCTATATTATACAAAATAATAAAATTATCACACAGTAGGTAAGTATTCTTTGACATATTTTAGACTCGTCTCCGGTAGTTTAAGTCTAAAAAAAAATAAATAGTTGTCTAAAATATAATTTTTTCAACTTACGCCATGAATATTGTCATGAAAATGAGATTTAAAGCGTAAAAAAGAAAAACATAAGGGCCGAGAAGGAGGTTAAGTTCTAAAAAAGAGTGTGTCACCAAAAGAGAAGTTCCCCAGTTGAAGAAAGTGCCCAACGCCATTGCCGATGATCTCGGACCGAGCTCAAAAAGCTCGGAACCGACAAAAAACGCTATTGGGCTCAACCCCAAAACGTACGAAATCAAAAATAAAACCGTCGCCATTATTGACAAATAAGCCATCCATGGATATGTTTCCTTTTAAAAAAAGTTATTATTCCATAAAAATACACCTGAAATACCTTTAAAACAAGTGAAAACGTTAGCAAACAAAGGCTTATTATCGTAAAACAGCAACTTGTCAACAAAACAGTTCTTCTTCTGTATAAATTTAATATGAGGACAGAAACTGATGAGAAAGTAGCGTTTATTATTCCAGTCAGAAGACTAGCATATTGAGCATTTGATTCAGAAAATCCTGCATCTTGAAATATCCTAACAGAAAAATTGGTTACCTAAAATTTTCATTAAAAATAAAATTAAAAAGCCAATAAAAATTACTGTTGCAATTCCTGATAGTTGTTGACCTGCCATTAAATATAAAGTAATAAAAAGATTTAATCTTAAACTTTTATTTTTTAAAATTTTAGAACAGTCCAAGATTCAGTTTCATTTCCCAATTCGACCATAATACTTTTGGGAGATTGATTAAGGTTTTTTGATTCTAAAAATTAAATTAAAACAAGACTATTTTTTCAATAAAACGAACCTTCGATTGCTTTTTCAGTTTCACCTTTGAAGTATAAATATCGAGGACTTTCTGGGAGGAAACGTAATGTGGAAGCCGCTAGAAAAATTAAAGGGACGTATAAGCTTAAAAGATAATTCCAATATTGAGGATTTCCCAAAAGTTTTTGGAAACCGAAAAGCTGTGCGAATGGTACAGCCATAGCAAATCCAGAGTTTCCAATCGCACCCATTGCCCCTCTTAAGTCATCAGGAGCGATTTCAGTCATGTATATGGGTAACACGGCCGTCAGAAGACCTGTAATTTCTGTTTTTTAAATTGTTTATTTCAATAAACACTTACCAACAGAATATCCGGATATGATTCGACTTAATAATAATACTTCGAATGAGTTCAAGGGTTTAGAAATAAACGAGAGTGCAGCGGAAGTGCACAGTAGTAAACCATTTAAAACCAAACTTTTTTTTCTGCAATGAGATCTTTTAAATATTCAGACTCCGTCTGAAAATATGTTTTCCTTAGGGCTTAAAGTAACCAACGTGCCTTCCAATCTTGTCAGAAATTCCTCCACTTAAAGCTCCAACCATTCCTCCCAGAAAGTACAAAGATACAACTGCTGACCATAAATTGTCCAACTCTCTTTTATTCATCGCAATGCCATAATGTTCATAGGCTGATTCATTACACCATGCTTTAATTGTCTAGAAGCAAAAAAAAAATGTTAAAAATGGAGGAAAAAAATTGTTCATACCGCAGAAGGAGTGTTTACAACACCGCCAATGTATCCTCCAGGAAAAGTGAGGCCAATAGTAACAGACAGACTTGCTAAAATCAACTTCCATGACCATACGCCGCTGAAAAGACCCTGAAGAATCATTTAATGTTCAGCTCCTTCGTCTACAACAGATTGGCCACATTATCTATTCGTACGTTTCTTTTATAATTTATCCAGAAAAAAAAATTGTTTATAAAGTCAACATAAATTTTTAAAAAACAATGGACAGTCAAACAATTAAAAGAACGTCTGGGAAAACTGTCCCTTTTATTTGCCCTTCCTATTTTCATTATGCAATGTGTGCGCCACATGTAATACAAATTCTTAATTTCGTCAAGTTTTGATTAGGTTTTAAATGCTAATTATTAAAAATTGGTTTTCTTTTCACCCTGAAAAACGTAGAATTTGCTGAAGTCTTCAGAAGTGGCCTCTTTGGTTTGCCGTAAAATCTTCAGAGCAAAAATTTTATTTTGATATAGGAATTAACTTTTTGTTATTTTAGGTATGAGTGTAAATAAGAATTAGGATAATAAAACAACCGCCTGAGCCTAGGGTCAAAGTCTCTATTCTACATACACAATTTGGCTCTCCCTTCACCATGGCAATATGGCGAATGCCTTTTTTCCTTGAATTGTATTGTAAATGAGCTAATAGAAAAGCATGAAGTGAAAAAGAAGCAATGTACACAATAAAACGAAAATAATATAAAATTTAAAAAATTTATTGAGCACTATATTACATCAAACATTTTTGAGTTAAGTGTTAATGAAAGTCCGATTTCTTGAATTTCATTAAAAAAATAGGTAACATAAATTTTATTTCTTTACGTGATTAAAGTAAAAAAAATTTTTTTTTTCGGAAATCTATTTGAGTGTACAATAAGATGCTAAACAAATATTAATTCTAAAAAATTTGAAAGCAGTCTTAAACACTTTTTATCACAAATAATTAACTACTAATGCCACTAAAACAGAGTTAAAATTGAAAAAAACCAATGATCACTAGGAAAATTAATGGTGACCATTGATTATGCTTGCTGCAGTGGCAGCTTATTTAGTTTGTTAATTTTTATATCACCCAAAAACAAATCACACTCGCATTTCTCCCAATGAAGATGACAATAAATTACTGGCTGAGTCCAGAGAAGAGCATCGGCAGTTGCAGTCTGTCACAGGGCATTCTTGATGATCTCTAAAAAGTATGAACCATCAGAACTTTAAAAGAAAAAATGAAAAAAACGTACTTAAACCATTGGTTTATATGTGCGACATGACCTCCATGTCTACACACTTGGCACCAACAATACCAAGAATCAAACGGATTTATCTGAAAATTTTAAATACCAATTAGTGCAAAAGAAAATATCAGTTGGTTCTCTTAAATGTAGTAGAGTTGGATGAATTTAATTTTAAAAACAACTTTTTAAGATTATGCAAAAACGTACCGGAGCATCAGTAGGATTAGGTTCATTTTGATAAGGTGAAGGAGTTCCCATATGCATCAAGCAAATAGCACACCTTGGCTGTGGCTTTCTACAATTTGCACAGCAGCTCATCTACATAAAAAATGATGAATCAGAATAAAAATTGAACAAATAAACCTTAGCTCGCTGAAAAGGAGTCTTATTTTTCCCCATAGGACGATAAGTGTGAGTACTTCTTCCACAGAAATTACATGAAATGTAGACTTGCTGTTCAGGTCTAGACTGTGATCTGCTGTAGTACCAAATATCAAACTGCGCCCTCTGTGACCACATTCTCCACGTATCTAACAATTCTCTGTAACTATTTCTTCATAAGATTATCTATAAAGAATATGCAATATAAATTCACCAGTTGATCCAATATTGAGCACGATCGTGTTCCAAAAGCGAAGGAGGTAATGTCCTCATAACGACTACACTCACAGTCTGTATATCACAAGAATTATCCAAGTAATTCTGAAGCAGCGGAAGGACTTGACTGCACATCCCTTCATTAAATAAATAAATAAATGAATGAATATAATAATTTAATAAAAAACCTGTTAAAAGAATTCCAGCAAGGTTTCCTTCTGAAGTCAAAGAATCAGAAAGTTGGGAAATAAATTCATTTAGTTTGGAATCAGAAAGGAATGTTAAAGCAAATCCGATTCGATCTTCCACAGCCATTTTTTCTCATTCTAAAAAAAAGTTAAAAAGAAAATAAACAAAAAAACTTACAATAACTAAATCGTAATTATCAGAATCAGAAGTTAAAAAAGCAAATATCGCACGTAAATAAGGGTCGCTTAATTTTGCCCTTGATTCTATACAGGATTCTCTCCAAATACTAGTTTTATCATCTGTAAAACCGGAAAGTGCCATTGAAACAGTATTGTGAGAATTTGATAGTATTTTATAGCTCTTTTAAGTTGAAGACCGAAGACAGCAATGGCGGCTGCTTTGGTTATATGACCTGAAATAAAAGAAAATTAGAGAAAATTAGAAAAGTATCAGGGAGGATTTTTAAATAATGCTACAAAAAGTTACCTTCGTCTTCTAAATCTTCTATGGTTATTTGAAGCGTCATTTGGTCATGGATGAAACTCCAATTGCAAAGACTTAAAGCTCTATCTCGCATTTCACTTTTATAAACTTTAGCTTGTGAAGAAGTTCTCACACCAGACCAAGGTAAAAATTGAATTTCTGATTTTGAGTTTGTATTTGTCCCATTATCAATACCAAGAACAGAACTAAAATTAAAACCAAAAATTTTAATGATTTCCTAAAGTAACTCAGGTTTTGGGAGGAGAGTAGGCCCAAACTTAGCCAATGAAACTGCAGGGGGAAAGGAGATTTCAAAATTTAACTATACCATATTCCAGGATGTTTGTTGGCACCACTACCCGGACAAGGAATAACACCATCAATGACAAGAGATCGACTACGTTCTAACCAAGTCCAAATTTTACTCACTTCTTCTTCATCTACTAAAGTCGCATTGTCTTTTAAATTATTCTAAAAAACACATCTTAATATATTTAATTTTCAATTTTTTCAATCACCTTAAGTCCATAACCTTTCATCGCACGATCTTTCATAAGACTAGAAATATCACCAAATATAGAATAGGACGGATCAGTCACTGGAACTGATTTTAACGATCTTTGTCCATGGCTCCAGACAAGATCACAATTTTGACTCCAGTTTAACGTTATCCGTTCACAAACAGTATAATCCATTAAATGCCCTAAAAATTTTTAAATAAAACAATAATAAATTTTATGTTTAAAACCTGATAAATTAATAGCTAAAAGTCTATTTTCATCTTTTGGATGCCATGAAAAAGAAGTGACTTGAACATTATGTGCATGTGAAGATAATAATCCGGGTTTTACACTTCTTTCTAATATAGTCGGCTCCATATCTTCCATCAGCTGAACGTCATGTAGATGAATAGACCTGCTGTCTCTTTGAAGTGACCCAAGAAGGTTATTTCTAAAAATCAACAAATAGAGCGATAGAAGATTAAAATAATAAATTACCGAGTAGGACACCATAGTATTTTGGTGACTGGTTTAGTTTGCTGTAAAGTGACGACTGGTTTGTCAAAACTTCTTGAATCCCAGATTGCAATTTGGTTCTCGACATAGCTGGCAATTAAATAGCTAGGATGTAGCGGAACAGAAACACCATGGACAGCTTTGGTTTGAGATGTATTCATACCTCTGGATGTGTCTTTAAAAATAAATAAATTGTTAATACATCCACTTTCAACATGATCTGAATAAACCCAAGAGTTTTTCTAGGCTTTTTGACTAAGAAATCCTATTTTTACAAGATTTTTGGTAGTGTGATGCAATATTGCACAGATTTAAAGATTCTATTCCAAAAATCTAAGGGGCTTAGGCTAAAATTTGGCGTTTTTTCCAAAATCTCAGAAAATGAGTACGCTTTTTAGTCAAAATTTTGGTTTGAACAACTTTTTTCAATAAAACAACATTGATTTTGCCCTATAAAAATAAGCTCCACACCAAAATTCTGAAGGCATCATTTAAACTTAATGAGGAATATTGTCTGCCATACATTTTAGTGGTCCATACATAGCTAGCATCGGCTAGCTAAGTTTAGGAATCCCAGCACTCCCCATAACAAAGCGAAAATTCTAAGGTACCTCGGAGGTCGACAATTTTAAGCGTTTTATTATTCATGCCGATGACTAGAGATTTGGGATGCTCAGTCATCCAACACAACGAATGCGCCATATCGCTGAGTCCTAGTTCGGCAACAACATTATGCTGACGAGATTGAACATCCCATACCAAAATACAATGGTCACTTCTGTATCTATCAAGTCCAGAAGCTATGAGATGATTTTCGTTTCTGTTCCATTGAACAACATTACATTGTCGAGCATATTTTGGTGCTAAAAAGATCAATTAGAAAATTGATAAAAGACATACTTTTAAAACCTACGTAATTCAAGACCGTTGAGTCCCAACGAGTCAAACTGCGATGGTCCAAACGTCGTCAAAACCACTTTTCCGTTCGCTTGGCCGATTGCAAGCAAAAGATCTCTATCTTCTTTCGGATAAATATCAATACATTTCATATAATGATAATTTGAATTTTTCGCCAGCAAACGTGCCACTGTCGTTTCAGAGATTTCAACAACTAGAAACAAAAATTTAAAAAACTTTGATTTCTCTAAATAAAAATTAAATACAGTCATCTTTTTGGTCCAAGCAGTCTTTTCTGGATAACGTCTCGTACAATGATATTTCTGTGTCCCATTTGATGAATTTGTTCTTGTGCACGGGGGACCAGAGGATCTCCCATCTTGCGCTACTCATTTCATAAATTATAATATCTAATTAAAACTTATTTTAAAAAATATATAAAAAAGAAGCAACAAATAAAATGTTGAGGTTGTTTGTGTACTTTTTAACCTTCTTGTATCTTCGAACCTTTTAAGCCTGCAAAATAAGGGTTGCCGCTTTAATTTAAAAATTCATTTTGTTAGCTTTTAACTTTTCTACCAGAAAACATTTATGATATTCCATGAAGGCTATACTAATGCCATATGGCTTTTTTTCAACCTTTTTTCCTTTTTATTTTCAATTCTTAAGTCAGTCAAAGAAAATAAAAACCATATGAACAATGTACATGTTTATTTTTATTGAGTTTTGATTTTGTTATACAGAAAGTTTAAGTTCATAACAAGGGAAAGAATGAATGGGATCTTTGGAATCGACCAAAAAATACAAGAGTCCTGCTCGACCTAAAATATGAACGTTGTTATTTTCTAAAATGAAAGATTTCCTTATTTTACCTTCGAAGAGAGAATATGGTCTGTCAGGGCGCATTCCTTCGTTGGCAGGATACCTAGTGCACCAGTCGATATAGCTTGAAGCCCTATATAAATGTTTGATGTCCTAAGAAAAAATAAGTTAAAAGATAAATTGATTTATGGAATAGATTACTCGTGTCATTTGGTATAAGTGAAGAAAAGTGTAAGCATTTCCGGTGATGCCATGGCACAATGAATATCCTTTTTTGAGCAAACCTCTTTCCCAAACGACGTCACCACAATCTAAAGCAAGTTGATGGTACCGTTGGCTTTTGTAGACTTGAGCGGCAAGGCTGAGAAGAAGCGTGAAGCCTGGAGCGCCGTGGCACCACTGAACCAATCGGTCAGTCTTACTTCCAATTGACGACGGAAAATTTGAACTCGGAAATTTCGCATTTATCAACCATTCTATTGTCGGCCTCACCAAACTATCAAGCTCATAATCGGTCATATAACGAGATGCCTTACTTTCAATAAATTAAAAACATCATAACCAAAACTTACAAGCAACAACGTATATAATATTCCTGCATAACCATGAGCAGCTCCTAAATAAACTTTTTCATGCCATTCATAATATAGAGGAATATTAATTTTTTTCTTGGCTGCCTCTCTACTTCCTGATTTGAGAATTTTTTCAACAGTCTAAAATATTCTCTTCAATACAAAAATTTACCTTTTGCTACAAACAAACCTTTCTCAGTACCATTTCTGGTATTACAGGTCTGGTTTCTTGATCGACAAAAAGAAGAGCATAAAGATATCCAGATCTACCATAAAGTACTTCATCGGGGCTTTGAGTTTCTGGTTTATCTCCTAATTTTACAAGTCTGAAAAAAATTCATTTTAAGTTTTTAAAATATAGGTAATTTACTTGTCGATTAGTTCATCAGCAACATCATCGTTTTCTTCAAGGATGTTCAAAACTGCTCCTAAAGCTAAAGGCCCGGCGTCACCATTTAAAAAGCTTATTCGCCTTCCTTTTAATTCTTTGAGTGCCCTCATAACTAAATCTTTTGCCACCTTAAATAAAAAATATTATAGTTTAAATATTTACAACAACATACTTTAAAATAAGCTTTATCTTTTGTCTTTTTGAAAAGGAGGTAGTTGACATATGCGATTCCAGTGTAGCCAGTGTAGATTGAAAAATCGGCGTTTGGACCAGTTAAATTTGGTACAGCGTCCATTATGGAATCGTACAATTTTGTTATAAGAGCATCGACTTTAACTTCGACTTCTTTTTTCACCTGAAATAACAGTAAAGTGGTGTAAATAATAGAACATTAACATTTACCTTAAAATACACAAAAGACCCTGCTTTTGACGATTTGCTTTTGCTTTGGGTTGAATCGCGTTTTCTTGATTTTATTGAACGGTTTTGAGAAGGCTTTTTTATTTTTACGCTCTGGTTAAAAATAAGGTCTTTATTCTTATATGTGGTATTTAATTTTGGTTTTTCACCTTACTTGAGCTGATTTGTCAGTCTTATTTGAACTTTCGGGTGAATCGAGTTTCGAATCACTTGTAATACTTGTATCTGAATCTACATCGACCTTTCAAAAAATGATAAATTTGTTAAAGTTATTGAACTGCATTTTTGGCAGGAGGAAATATGGGTTGAGCCTGTGCTAATAAGGCTTCTGATGGAAACATACTATTTGGATAGCCATATAAAGATACTGGCGTACACAATATTTAAGGCATCCCGAAGGGTAGAAAACTTACCAGAATCATTTAAAATACTCACCCTTGTGTCGACCAAGATCTTCTTGGCAACTTCATTATTGTAATCAGGATATGGTGGGAAATGTCTGGCTTCTGTGCTCATTTTGTCGAATGTCCTGATTCCCTTTTGAAAACTATTTTTGTTTTAAAAAAATGTATTGAGATATTTAAAAAGAACTAAATTTAATCACATGTAAACAATCACAATGTTAACATTTGACAGATAGTATCAAATGTTATCATTATAACATAAAACTGCCTACCTCAAACTCAAAAACTTGCGCAAAACTCTCATAAATAAATTACTTTAACATCAATTATATTTTAATTTATTTATAACAATATCTTAAATAAAACAAATTTTTACTGTGTTTAAAACAATAAATCGATGTTTTTTGTTGGTTTTTATGAATGGTTTTTTTTTATGAATTTGTACATCGCGCCTTTTCGTCAAGACTCAAGAGTACTCTAGTGATATCTTAAGTCATCACTTGTATGATTCACGTTTTTCATTGTCTGTGGTGTTCAGAAAAAAGAGCGACAGCTCATAAATTATTGTTTTTTCGTAATAAAATGTAATAAAAATTTCACATTGAAGAGAAGATAAAAACAAAAAAGTTTATTTTAACTGATGACTGCGACTCTATGTTATATCGGAGGCACAATCGGAGGTAAAATTTTTGGGTTTTATTGTTGTAAGGATTTTGTTAAATTGAGTTTTTTTTGTTATGTTAGGATGAAGATTCAGGACTTCCAGGTGACTAAATGTAGCCCGCATATCCACGTGCCATTTTCTTCGGTTTGGTCCGACGATGGCTTTATTGCGACGGCGACGGAAACTGCGGTTTATATCACGGTGAGTGTTGATTTTATGGTTCCAAGGTTCTCCACCTTGCTTACGTACGCAGAGAATTAATGAGAACTTGGAATGCTTTGGTGTGGGATTTTTGTGTTGTTTTTATTAATAATCTGCTTATGTTGGCAGGGTGGACTGCTTAAGTCGAGGCTGGCGTTCTGGGCGGTTTTGTTTCTCTCGATGACGTCGATTCGAGCGGGAGACGGTAGCATTGATATCACGCAGTCAGTTTTTGGGAAGGATAGAAACATCCAGCCGGCGGCGTTTGGTGATTTCAATTCAGACGAATATCCTGATCTTTTTGTCATCAAAGGGACAAAAACGCTTGAAGTTTTATACGGGAATGAAATCGAGCCTTACTTGCGGTTCGGTTTTAAGTGCGATTTCAACGATCCGATCACAAGCATCGTCCCTGGTGACTTTGATGGCGACGCCGTTATGGATATTTTAGTTACCGTACGCGTCGGCGAGTGTAGTGGAGAAGACAAAAACTCAATCAGAATCCTCTGGGGCCAAAATGTCAACTGTACCAAAGATCGAGAATTCTCCTATTTAACAATGTGCGGCCAGCCTTTAGCTCTAGACTACGATGAAGACACGATTATCGACCTTTTCGGCTACTCAGAAGATTTGAAGAGAACATTTTGGATTTTTAAGCAAAATCAAAGATATATCAGTCCAACCAATATTACTGTTCCGGGCAAACATTCTAAATTAAGACTCCCACATTCTCACGCGTTTATCGACCTCAATAATGACTTAGCTGCCGACCTTTACTTAACAGGACATTCAGAATTTGAAATTTGGCTCAAATCAAGAGACAGTGAAGGATTCAACAACCGTATTGTGAATAAATTTCCCACAGGAATCCAAGAAATTGGACAGACTTTAATGCTTGACATTGAACTTCAAGGTAAAATTGACCATTTACTGCCAGTCTGCAGTAACGAACACTGTACTACGAGCAACCTCATCGTTTTTTCAAATGGAGAATGGATCGATTTGCAAGTCAATTTTAAAGATAAATCAAACAAAGTATGGGGTTTTGTACCACCGAATAAAAATTCAGTTTATTCAAAAACAATAACGTTACGAGGAGGGGATTTTAATATGGACGGATACCCTGACTTGTTGGCTACTCTTCAAAATAACGGTCAATCTAAAAGTTTTATTTTAATCAATGTAGAATGTAAAGTGTGTAAATCTTTTACAAGAACGTTTGAGGTAGACTGGAACACTTTAAGCACAATGAATAACAACACGATTGCTGCAGTTTTTTACGATTTTATGCAAGATGGCATACTTGATATAATAATGGTCAAAGATACTGGGAAGACTGAAAAGTTTGAAGTGTTGGCGTTTAAGAATACTTTAGATTATGATGCTAATTTTCTTAAGGTTATGGTTTTGACTGGGATAAGTGAAAAGAGACCGCAGACTCTTCATGGCCCTTTGAGTCGTGCTGCGAACAGAACGTACGGGACAAATCTTCCTGGCCCTTTAGTTTTTTATAATTCGACCAATTTAGACGACGAGCCGAAAGCGGCAATGGCTGGACAACTACCGCAGTCTGCATATTTCAGTTTGCATCTTCCATATTCGCTGTTCGGCCTCGGCCATACAGCAAATTTCATCGATTTTCTCACTGTCGGCGTCTCAGGTTACAACAGGACGTGGACCCAGCTTATTCCAAATTCTCAGATGGTCGTCATACCGATTCCACTGAAAGACCCGAACAAGTGGACTGCACGGCTTTTTATAACGCCTTCCAAGTTAATCCTGAAAAGTTTCGTCGCTCTATTAGGTATCTGCGGTTTCATCTCTATCATCATCGGAATCCTTTACTGGAAAGAACGTAGGGAAGACCATTATGAAAGGCTTCAAGAAGGCAACAGATTCCCTTTTGATGGATTGTAAAGGAATAAACTTTTTTTGTAAATACACTCGTTATCTGGCTGTATCTAATCGTTTTATTTATTTTTAATTTTGAGTCATATTGTTGTGAATTGTGATTAATTAAATCAACTTTTGTAAAATAATGTACCTATTATAAAATAAAAATTATTTTTTCTTCATCTCATTTTTCCCCCTTTATTTAGACCTCACCCAAGTTGTGATTTGAGTTTGAAAATTTATAGAAACCATTGAAAATCCTACTGTGAATGGGATTTTGTGGCGAAAGTACTTTCAAATTTTCCAAAATGTCATTTTCTTGAAGAAAAAGGATAATATCATTTTAAAATAGCATAATTTCACATTATGAGGCCCAAAATCTAGAATGCCATATAATCTGTCAGAAGGCTGAGGGTACATCTTTCCTACACAGGTGTACCTTCTAGATTTTGACCAATAAATAAATTTGTTTATCTTATAATTTATTGTATATTTTAAAGGAACTAAGACCGAACCCAAATTATAAAGTGGCATCGTTGGATATGATGCGTTATGTTGTCCCTCCGTGCCAAGAGACGCCAACGATGCACAGCGACATCGACATTTATGAACTGGCTAAAATTCTGAGCGAAAATGAACTCTACACTTTAGTTCAAGATGTGACGATGAGCCCACATATAAAACCTGACGGTTTTAAACCGTCTGTTAAGTTTGTTTCATGGTCACCGCAAATCAACTCTGATTTTAGGTAAATTTTTTATTTATTTCTTAATTTTAAAACAAATGTTTTTAGATCACTTTAACAGTGCTGACTGACGCTGGGGGCCTCAACATTTATTACAGAGTTCGAAACGAATGGATTAACATTCAGTCGATTTCAAACCTTTGGGTTGAGTTATGTCGGAAAAAATGGGATGCCACTCAAAACTTCGACACTACTCATGAGGTTATGTGTGCATTAAAAAAACGGACTTATAAAATCAAGATAAATGGTAAAAAATTTTTTATTTTTGTAAATTTAAAAATAAAATTTTAGCGTTTTGCTGGAGCAGTGCAGATCCCGAAAAGAATACTTGCATTTTATTTTTTATCACAAAAGACGGTACGATTGTTTTGTTGGAAATAAAAGGGATTGAAAATCCTTTTTTTGAGGTTCGCCTTTTAACTCAATTAGAAACCAACGTACATGATGTATCCTGCATATCATGCTTAAAAATTACAAACTATAAATGTAAGTGTGGATTTATTGTTTACTTTTTTATAATAATTTTTTTCTAGATTTAATTTATTTTGCTTCAATTGACGGAAAAATTTATGGAACGAGTGTAGAACTTAGCCCAAAAGCGTACGATTTGTCAGACAACGTTCCGGATGAAAACGCGACGTTTGTTCCTCCATTTGTATTTGGAATGAAGACGACAAAATTCAAATTTCCTCTGGTGGAATTTTGTTGACAGAGTTTTCTCAAAGGAAGTTCCTTTTTGCTGCTAAAGGAGCTCATCTTATAATTTTCGCTTTGAAAAATGACGGCTCATCTTTAAACATGATATTACATCATTTGAAGATATTATGATTACAGGTAATCATGTGAACTTTCAGCTACATTGATTTTGAAGATTACAGGCCAAACTGTAAAAATATATCTAACATTTGAACCTTTAACTTCATCATTTCTTAATTTATTTTTTTTAGGTTTAAACTTGGCAAACAGCAATGAAGTAATAATAACAACAAGATCCGCTACTTTCACATTAATTAAAATCGATTTTTCCGACAACAATTTTAAAAAAGAGACTCAAATTATTGAAAATACTCTCAAAAATGATTATTATGCATGTTTCGGAATCGCCCTTTCGCCCAATAAAGTTATCGCTTATGTCCCGCTAAGGTGATTATTTTATTATGAAGAAAATCAAATTTTTATGGATAGTTTTCAGTGTTAAAACTGCTTATGACCATTTACAACTGAGAGAATGTGCGAATACTTATTGGTGTGCGTTATCTGAAATTAAAAATCCGTTTAAGTTAATTGATGAATATGAAGGTCCTACGGCTGATATATGGGACGCACTTGAAATTTCAAGGTATTTTTTAAAAATTAATGTTTCCAACCAATTAATTTAATTTCACAGAATTTTTCATCAAAGAAAATTGAAGCATTGACTATACATCCATTGTCAGATTATGACTCCATGAATATTTATACTCTTCAGCGGCAGTTGTGGTGCATAAATTCAATTTTGGTCACTGAAGCCAGCCCTACAGCAACTGCTGAGCTTGTAAGTATATCCAAAATAGTTGGAAATGTTCTAAAATCATGAGGAAAGAGAAAAATCTAAGGCCAATATTTGATCAGAATCTAAAATGGAAACAGAGGCTCAAAATAAAGCCTTAAATTTTTCTTTTTCTAACGCCTCTTTTTTAGATTGAACACAAAGAAGCAATCGTGACGTTAATCAGACTCCACAGCATTCAAAATTGGTGCAACAAAATTTTAACCTCATTAGATTTAAATGAGTTTACTATCAAAAGCCTGAATACCATTATCATGTGGCTTTCCACCTTAAATTTAGACCCAAGATTCGAAAATATGAATGAGGGAGTCGGCCAATTAAATCTCATTCTAGAATCGAGCGAAATACCAAAAATAAAAGACTCCTGCGAAATATGCGGCGATGATATCCTTTTCAATGCAAAAAGAAAAAAAAATTAAGCAATATATTTAACCATGTTTTTCTTAATAATAGATAAGTGTTATTGAAGTTAAGACTGATGCAGTTCTGTGCAGAAATAGCCACAGCGTTCCGATATGTCCAATAAGTTACATGCAAGTGGCAGACATAGACCACTACCTTTGTTCTATCTGTAACGCCGTTTTTCATAAAGAAACAGGTAGAATAATAGCTTTTTGTTCTTTATTTATTAATATATTGTTGTAGTTAATATCGAGAAACATTGTTTGTTCTGCGATGGCGTTTTGCGACTGAACGATTTATTATTAAAGGATGATGAAAATCCGTAATTCTTAATTTGACCGTTTTTGATTTTGTATTAATATAAAAATAAAGTTTTTCATCTTTTTAAATTTGGCTCCTGAGGTAACCATGAGGTAACAATCCCAAAAGTGGTTATGTTTTGGCAAGGTTCTATTTTATGTCAAAGTTACCCACGTTGTTATGAACTTATGAAGTAAGTTTTCTAAAATGGAATTAGAAGATATTAAACAAACTGAAGGCCCTGGAGATTCTGGGGCGAAGGAATCTCAGGAGAATAAACCTTTATTATCGAAAAGAGCACAAAAACGACTTCTTAAAAGAGAAAAATGGTTACAGAAAAGACCAGAAAAAAGGTAAGAAAATAGATTTTGGTATGTTTTATCACGAAATTTTAGACTTAAAGAGAAAGAGAGGCTTAAAAAACGTAAGCAAGAAGCCAGGAAGAACAATGTCGAACTTGGCCCTTCACGAAAGGCTTTGAAACAAAGAAAAATGTCAACAAGTAACTGCAAAGTTAGAGTAGTTCTTGATTTTTCTTTTGATTCTCTGATGGCTGAAAAGGTTTGCAACTTAATTTAGGATTTACATAAATGTGTGAATCAAATGAGCCGATGCTATTCTGTGAACCGAAGGTGCGAAAACCCATTACAGATGTTCGTCACTAATTTTAACGGCCCTTCGAAAGACGTTATTAAAAAGCACAGGGTACATTTATTGGGATGTAGGTAATTTAGTCATTTTGAATTAAAAATTTAAATTTAAAATGTCCTTAGCTCAATTTTTGTGAAGAAAACTATCTACAGTTGTTCAAACAAGAAGAGTTGGTGTATCTGACAAGTGAATCCGATAACATAATTGAAGAACTTGACGATAAAAAAGTCTATATCATTGGAGCATTTGTTGACCAATGCACATAAAGTAAGTTTATTCTCAGTTTTCTTTCTTTTTTTGATAAGGAAAAAAATGTATGTACCAGGATTCGAACTACTAATCCTCTTTATTTCTAGGGCTTATGCTTAAAAATTGCGAAAGAGCAAGGACTTCAACATGGACGTCTGCCAATTAATCAGTATATAGACATGAAACTAGAAAAGTCCTTTCCATAGATCAAGGTAACAAAATAATCTTGTAGAACCTTTATTTATTATTATTTGTAGTTTTTGCCATAATATCAAAAGTAGCATCGTGCGGTTTGACCTGGAAAGAAGCATTCTTGGAAGTTTTACCATTAAGAAAAGGTGCTGTTCCTAAAAATCCGAATGAGGAAAAAGAAATAAAAAGTGAAAATGAAAACTCTGTCGATTTATAACAATAATTTATTAATAAATAATGTTTTTTAAATAAAAAGTATACAAAATAGGAAACTTTCAAGTATAAAAAGGTTTAAGAGAATTGGCAAGAATGTCCGCATCCTGTAGGGCAGAGTTTATTTTCTTTTAACCATTCGCCGATATGGGATAGGTGTCCACCGTGCATACATTCTTGGCACCAAACGTACAAACCGTGGACAACCTGATGGCAAATACTGCAGGTAATCGTCTTTTCGCATTTCGTACACCTCCAACCGCCTTGAACAAACGGTTTATCACATTGATTACACCCTGAGTAGATCGTAGTCGATTTTTGATTCATTTGCGACACGCACGGTAACCATGAAAGTTTTATTATCTAAAATCAAAATTAAATAAAAATTTATATAAACAATCCTACTTGATTTGCTTCAGTCCAAAGCATTTGCTGCGATAAGAATTCTATGTATGATAAAGCCCAAGTTTCTTGACAATGTTGGTCGATGTGCTCAAGAAGTGAAGATCTTTTATCTCCTAAAGCTGTAAGAATGCAAACAGGAGTTTGAACGTCGCCCATTTCTGCATGTGATCGTAATGCTTCAGCCAAAGTTTCACAATGATCCCAACTACTCGGTTTTACCGGACTGACTTGACCAATCAGGTTATAGTTCTCAGGGTTTATATGACTGTCATATCCATCTAAAATTTTTCATTATAAAAATCAAGATTAAAAAATTTATTAACCTTCGTTTTGATCAGGAGAATCATGATTAGGAAACTGTTCTGGTGGTGGAGATCTATCTTGAATTTCATGTCTTAATGGAAATGCTTCAGTTGGTAATGTCCAATCCTGGAATAAATATTTTAATTAGATTTCAAACCTAGAGGTTCCCAGCAACTAAAAGCCAGTTAGTTGATTGGCTTAACCTGAGATATTAATCCGTCTAGTCCATTTATTTCGAAATCCATACTGAGAGGGTCCATTTCTGAGTCTCCAAAGAAGAAATCACCCATAGAATCTCGTAAAGTGGTGCTCATATCATCGCTAACACCAGAATCTCCGACGGTTCCATTTTCTTTGATAGTTTCACGAACTTCACCCTCATTTTCGGACGATTCATCTCTGGACTGACTTTGAAACGTCAATTCGGAAATTTTACTAGTATACACAGTTTTGATCATAGTCCAAAGCAAACTGACCTAAAAAAGAAATTAAGGAATGTTGAATTATTCAAAACTTACGGCCAGTCTGCCGAGTTTTTTGGCGACATTAGCATTATGATCGCATAATTCTCCTAATGGTTTTCCGACAAGTATATATTGCTTTGCTGACATCAACATTGAATCGATTTCCTTGTTAATTTTTCTATTAAAAACATTCAAAATGCTGGACGCTTGCCAAAAATCGTCTGAAGAATTCGCATTCCGTCGAAGGATCCCTTGAATTTTACTCTGCTTAGGAATAATGTTGACTCTAGATGCGAATGCAACATGGCCCATTGGACTTATATCCAATGCTTGAGGATTAGCATGTGTTGCCGGATAAGTAGCATCGGTAAAAACATGTTGATATAAAGTGCAATCCTGAAGTCTACATGATGAGAACATAAAAATGAAAATTTGATACATTACTCGACTTGTTGTTAAGCAAATGTTGGGATCACCACGCCAAGCGATTCCAGTAGCGACATCTTTATGATTTGTGAATGCTGCGTAAGGAATATAAGGTCTTCGTACATCCCATACATTAACAGAACAATCAACAACTAAAGCTACAGATGCTATATGGAATTTATGTTGAGGCCTCCATTTCACACGTCCGACGGAAGCAATCGTATTGATAGTATGTTCCAATACAGGCTTGGATGACATATCCCAGACCTTAAATATCGATTTATGTAAGCATCAGCAGAATCTGATGATTCAAACCTTGATAGTTTTGTCTCTAGAAGCGGTGGCAAGCCAGGGACAATCTGGGTGCCAATCGCAAGCGAAAATTGGCCCACTGTGAGCAGTGAATTGCATGACGCATTTATCAGGCTTCCTCACATCCCAAGTTTGGACATTACCGTTCTCCGAAACGCAAGCAAAGCTCATATGAGAGTTTGGACAAAATTGGACATCACGGACGCTTTCTGTGTTGCTGATTTTTTTAAAAGTTAAAGTATCAGAATAATTTGGGATAGTACCTGAAGAAGGTGTTTGTTGAGGATTTCGTTCTGAGATCGAATGTTCGCATAGTTCCATCTTGGGAGCCGGATATAGCCAGGAAGGTTCAGTCGGATTAAAACTCACTTTGTTCACCGTCCTTTTATGATCAATAAAAACATGTTCTTGTTTCGATCTTGAGGGGCGGTTCAAGTTCCACACGACGACTGCACCATTAGTCGCCGCCGTTGCCAAAATATGGTCTGAAAGGGAATTATTCTGTTAACGGGAAACAGCAAACTAAGAAAACTGTAAAAAAAAACTCCCCATTTTAGACCAAAAAAAAAAAAGTTTTATGGTACAAAAACACCTATATCAGGACCAAAAACAGACGTACAGACAAGCAATTGTATTTTGGAGCTCAGAAAGCATGAATTTGGCAGTTTTGTCATAAAATATCGTATATGAGTTAAAAATATCTACCTAAAAGGTTAACTTGGCACAGAATTTGAAAAAAAAAAATTCAATTTGAAAACAAAATTTATTATTCCATTTAGTCAAATTTACAGCGATGGCAAAACAAATTAATAAAATTAAAACAATGAAAAATTAAATGACAATAATTATCTAATCCCCTATATACAAGAAAAAAAAAATAGTTCTCCCACTATTATGGGATACTATCGATAGTTTTACAAAAGTTAAGCTCAGAAGTACTGCAATTTCTATGCTTCTTGATGGTCCAAAAACAACTGCAAAAACTATCTATAGTTTTTATTTAACTATCGATAGTATGATAAATAATATGATAAAATTTATAAAAATATTTTATGGACATCAAATTTATATATTTTGTGACTACGATATTGTATAACACAGTTTGGCAGACTTTTAGGGTTTAAAAAGGGGTTCAATTACAATATTTAGATTTGTAACGTTGGAAACCATCAATGATTGCTTCTCTGAATACTTTTTGATAAAGTACGAAAGCGGAGACATGGCCTGCATCGAGAAAACGGATTTCGGCTCCTGGCCAGATATCGGTGATGCCGGCGACGTTTTCTCTCGGAACGTAACCGTCGTCTTGAGCGGCTACTGTTATGATCAAAGAAGTATCGACCGGCTTTGAAAAGTTTCCGATATGAGTACAGTCATCCATGATCCCCTTCATGAAATTAATCGCCTCTTGTTGATTATGCCCCATGTCCGGTTTAAAGTAATTAAACAAGCTTTTTATTTTGGACGAGTTTTTTGAGAAGTTCATACTCGTCGGGAACGTTTTGGCGAATTCTCGCCCAGCTAGGAAAGCATCTTGTTTTAAATGAGTTCGAGCAATATCTTTTTTGATTACTTGACTCTCTTTATATTGGGTTTCTAAAAGGTTCCAGTTAATCGCCCTACTCATGACACCTTCAGTGAAAACTTGAGATGCAGTCGACCATGATAAACAAGGGACAAGGACTAAAGGATGAGGCCAAGTTGTGGCGGCAAGAGAAGCCATGTGGCCACCCATCGACATCCCGGTTACACCCAACGGTCCCAAACCTTGACGAGTGCACCAATGAAAAAGGACCAAAGCCTCCAATATTAAACAACCTCCCATAACAAAAATATCAGACACGTTATGCAAAACCGATCTGACTTGATAATCAGGCTTTCTAAGCCCATAAAAAGGATTTTCTATCAAAATCGACCCGACGTTCCCCTCTTTTAAAAGTGGCTTGGCCATAACATGACGTCTTCTCCAAAAATAATGGTCCCCGGTACCAGCCATTTGTAAGCAAACCGGCTTGAACGTTTCAGACTGCCATTATTAGGAAGAATCATTTGAAAATATGATTTTTTAGATTCTTTAGGTAAAAGTCCTGGTAGATAAAGGTCAAACGGAGAGTGAAAATGTCCTTCCAAAATTCTTTCTTCTCCGTTAGATATCTCCTTGGTAATCTCAATCGGATAGTCTGGTGGAACCAACTTATAACAATGTTCCCTCTGAGAAACGATCTTTCTGAACTTCAAAAGACGCTTGAGATCTGTCGGAGAACCCCATCCATTAATGAAATATTTGGAGAGGAGGATTCTCCGATACATTTGGTCGAGCTTACTCAAATTCACCATTTTAAAGATCCAAGCATACCATCGATGTTGTTCCAGGCGACGTCGTTGCAGGAAAAGTTCAAATTGAGATTTTTACCGACCCTCAGATTACTCCGTTCCACAAACTCGTCTTCCTCGATCGAAAATATTTTGAAAACTAAAAAACAACAAAAATCGTCAAATATTTTTAATTTATCATATTTTATTTTCTTACCATTTCTTCCGGCAATAACGACATACGAGTTGTCCTTCTTGAGAGCGAGAGCGTTCGCCGGCCCTTCCTGTAGGGCGAAAATAGTTTTGGACATAAGAAATGCTAGTAAATCCTTCTCAAATAGTTTCTTTTAGTCATAGTTTTGTAAACTTTTTTTTTGGAACAAAGTTTAAAATCAAGAGTAAAAATAATGAACCATAAAAAATATATTTTTTCAACGATAAAAATAAATGGCAAATCGCCTATGTACGTAAATATCCATGAAGGTTCAACAGTGTTAACAACAGACGAAAAACAGCGCGATCTGTGCAAAAGTGTGTGAAATGCAGGTTTTCATAACTTTTCTGATTTCCTGTCAATTTTGAGCTTTGCGTTAGTGTATATCCAACCCTTTGGTATTAATGTCACAGTTTTTTTTTCCCACAATTCTGAAATTTTTTCTTAAATTCCATAATTTTCTAATAAAATGGAAACATTTAAAATTTCATGTATCTGGCCCCTAGACAGTGGGGAAGAAATTCTCGTTATGTTATGTTTTATTCTTCGAGATAAGGGCTAAGCAATAATGAACTTAACAACAAAAACTTAATATATATTAAAATAACAACAAATTCCCCTAGAGCGATTTAGGATACATCGAAATTGATTGCTAAATAAATAAATTTGGTAGCGTTTGGTAACTAAAAACCTCTGATAGTGTTCAAAATGTGAGTGGAACAATTTTTTCTCAATGATGGGAATAAACAGTATTTTGAACAAAATCAGAGGAGGATAAGTTACCCTAAATTATTATGTTACATATTTACAAAATAACATTATACATAATAATTTATTCACCGGTTTAATAGTGGTAAGACGGAGGCCGTATCTCTTTTGCGCTTCTTTTACAAATGCTTCTTCCATCTGCTTGACAAGCTCGTCGAAAAAGACGTTGGCGAGTTGGGAATAGATCATGGATTTGAATTCGAAGGAGAGATAGAAGTGGATACGACACGATTGAGGATGTTCTTTTAACCCACGGTCGAATTTCCATGTCGTTGTCAAATGGTTAAATATTTTTCCATCTTTGCAAACCGCTCGGACACTCTTCGGCCGCTCGAGAGTCACGTGGGATGTGTAGCTTTCAATAATCGGAGGAAATCCGACTTGAAGGTCGCCTTTGAGAAGACTCGGCGATTTGTGCGTCACCGTAGATTTTATGCAAAATGGTACAAATTGTGTGTAGCTCTCAACGTCCGCTACCACATCAAACATCTGCTCCGGTGAAAACCTTTAAATATTAATTAATTAAATAAAAATTTTAAATAAAATAAATTACCCAACAACTTTTCTTCCGACGTACTCCTTTTTCTTGCTGGCGATCCCAGGGAGAGTGAAGAAATTAACACGTCCATTGGTCAGAGGATGTTTGCTGTTTTTTAAAAGTATGTCGAGGACACTTCAGTAAAAACACTATAAAAAATACAAAAAATATTAATACATTTTTGATACCTTGAAAACCCTAGCATGGTACAAGACGTTGCCTGTACATCCAAATTCCCTGCAAGTGCAGTTAAGCGCAAAGGAGACAACAAGTGTGGAGTATAAGAAGGAGATAGATAATCACTTTACAGCATCTCTAATTTTAGTTTTTACTAACAACTTCTTGGGTAGTATTTAAAATTTTAAACCAAAACATTCTTGACAGTTGGCTGATAGCGCATTTTTTCATCCTTGCCTTATGACCTTGAACACTGACTCACAGGGAAAAGCAATTTATTATAATTTGAAACAAAAGTAAGGATTTTAACCCTACTATAGTACAAATCGATGAATAAAATTCAGATTTAAGTTATTCTAATGAAATAATTAACTTTGTGACTTCCCAAAAATGAATTACCCAGATTTTTGGTTTAATTAACTTAAATAAAGGTTGGAGCTCAACGAAGGCAATTAGATAAGACATCTCGTGTCTTCAACCTAAAAAATAAACCAAAATCCTAAGACTATTTTGAAATTTTCATTGTGCAAGGGCCTCCACGCTCTTGAAAAATGCAAAAATAGTCACAGTCGATTTATATTTTTAATAAAACCTTGAAGATCAAGGGTACGACATAGTTTACTTACTGTCGGAGATCTAATTTGGAAGAAAACAAAAGATTTTGAGTTGATTCTGTGTATGACCGAAAACATGACCAAGACGGACGTTAACTCCCCCGAACATATCGAGTATTGAAAATTGACATAATATTTATTTTAGACCACTCCGACCTTACAGAGAACACAACATCCTCGAAAAAAATCTTGGCTCAAAATTTGATAACAAATTCGAAGGTAATAGTAACCTTCTCGAGATAAACAAATTCCACGAGTCGTTTCACGTCAAAAGCCGTATGAGTGGAAAATGTCGATCGTTTTCCATCCAGATTTGGGCGTCGGCGGTGCTGAAAGACTTGTCGTCGACGCGGCTTTAGCTCTTAAAAGTTCCGGCTACGATGTTAAATTCGTCACGTCATATCACAGCCGTGATCACTGCTTTCCCGAAACCAAAGATGGAACTTTACCTGTCGAAGTCGTCGGTGGATGGATCCCAAGAAGCATTTTCGGTAGGCTTTTCGCCTTGCTATCCTACATCAAAATGATCTACTGCGCCTTTTACATCATTTTCAAACTAAACCCAGACCTCGTATTTTGCGATTTGGTCTCAGTATGCATTCCAGTTTAAAGCTCAGGGTAAAAAAAGTCATATTTTACTGCCACTTTCCAGACCAGCTTTTATCCAAACGCGAAGGCGTCCTTAAACAAATATACAGATATCCTTTAAACTGGCTTGAAGAGAAAACAACCATTTTGGCGACAAATTGTACGTGAATAGCAAATTCACACAAAACGTCTTCTTGTCAACTTTCAAAAGCTCCACTGTCACACCAGAAATACTGTACCCTTCCATCAACACTTCTGCTTTTGATAAATACACTGAAATAAAAAAAGAACACTCATTCAACGGGCAATTTGTAATATTATCGATCAACAGATATGAAGTAAAAAAGAACGTAAAAATTGCAATTTTAGCTCTAAAAGATTTAAAAGATAAAATTTCAAATGAATGGGATAAAGTGAATATGATTATTGCTGGTGGTTATGACCCGAGAGTTACAGAAAACGTTGAATATTTCTCCTCACTTGAAAAACTAAGTGAAGAAATGGGGATGAGAAGTAAAATAACATTTTTAAAATCTCCATCTGAAGAAGATAAAATTTCTTTATTGCTACGATGTGATTGTCTAATTTATACTCCACCAAATGAACATTTTGGGATAGTACCGCTGGAAGCGATGTACCTCAAAAAGCCGTGATCGCCTCGAATTCAGGAGGACCGACTGAAACCGTAGTGAACTTCAAAACTGGATTTTTGTGCGAAGATAAAAGCGGAAGTTTTGCCGAAGCTTTATGCAAGTTGATCACCGAGGAGAATTTGAAGTCTGAAATGGGCAAAGCTGGTTTAACAGGTTTCATGAAAAGTTCTCGTTTGCAGCGTTTTCAAACCACCTAAAAAACGACGTCGATACTCTCATTGGAAAAAAGACTAATTAACTATAATCTGAAATGATGTGATCTTATTGTACGAAATATAAAAGTTATTTACTTATTAAGTAGTTATTTATTAAATTTCTTAGTCTTCTTGAAAAAATGGCGGAATCACTCTTTCTTCGACCAAATACTCCTTATATGAAACAGAATTTAAAGGGAAAAAAAAGTTTTCTTCAAAAACATGGAGTTTTGCCAAGGAATTCTTCATGTTCGAATCCGCGCTTCTAAAACAAAGGAACTAAAGAATTGAAAAAAGAAACAAAAATTTTTTTTATTCAGTTTAACTGAAACAGCTACAAATATTAATTTGTCTACACATTAAAAATGTCCACAATTTCAAACACTCGGAGATTACACAACTTGTTAATATATGATATCTATACTAATTACATTAAATGACTCATAAACTTATATTTCAACCGAAGTAAAATAATCTCAACACGGTAAGAGATATCGTTTACTTGGAAGAAATGTACTCCAATTTAAAACAAATGTGTAATCCGGCTAAATTTTAATTTATTTCTTAATTATACAAACATTCAACAGATTTTAAAAATTGGTCAAGGTTAATTAAATTTGTCCGAGGACCTTAACGACTATTTTGGCACAATCAAGAGGCTTTTAGCAATGGGAAACTTCACACCAAAAGAAAAAAGAAAAATTAAATTTTAAATTAACCGACAATGTGCGTCTCTTGACGTGAAAGAGGCAGATCGTTTCTGGAGGGAGAGGGGATTCAATATAAAAATATGACAAAGTGCAACTTTTTTAAACGATGTTAAAAATAATAGGTTTTTTAAAACTTAAAATTTATAAAATGCTGCATTTTCCGGATCTTCGTCGCCTTCCACGATTTTTCTCTGGTTCACACGGCGGCTGATTTCTGATTATTCTGACAACCTAAAAATTCATTTAAGACTTCAATTTATAAATTATTGACTAACCTCTTGGAAAGCTGCATCGACATTCAACGGGGGATCCTTTGCTGAAGTCTCGATGTACGGAATTCCCAATTTATGAGCCAACTCTTCCAGCTTCTTCAGAACCTTTCTTAAGTGAACCAAATCGACCTTATTGGCAACCAAAAGCATAGGATAGACATCCCTAAAATAAAACATGAATAATCAAAGGAGATTAGTAATCGACAAACCTGTCTTTAACTCTCAATATCTGAGTATGAAAATTTACGATATTTTCGTAACTTTGTTTATCGGTAACTGAATAAACGAGAAGAAACCCATCGCCTTCTCATGTACTGTTCCCTCATGGCGCTGAACTCCTCCTGACCAGCAGTATCGAGGACTAAAAATAAAAGTAAATTTTAATTCAAAGAACTTCGCAATATGAGGGTCCAGTGTATTAAAATGACCAAAATCTCCAATCTCCCCCTGTCTCTCCTCTTATTTGGGATTCTTCGAGGGAGGCTCTGGTGACCCGGTGAAATAGTTATAAAAACTATAAAGTCCATCAAATGCCGGGTCAGCAATCAGATGCCTTCCCGGAAAATAGAGATCCCTTGGAGTGGGGAGAGATCCCTCGTCGGATGGAAATTACTGAAAATCGGGCCTGTTGACGGATCTCGGTCAAGCTACCATCATCGCTCAGCTCCCTCAGCGGTAAGTCCGACAAAGATTAAAGTCCCCCCCCCCCCCAATTACATACCTACCTAAATATTCTTATAACTTATAAATACAATTTATCTTATTATATAATTTATATTATATATTTTATTATCAGCTACCCCCCTAACAAATACTTCTTTTTTATCCATTACAAGTGGTGGAGGCGGCCGTCCTTCCTTACAGGAAGTGCAAGCAAGGTACGTTGCCGTTCCTCTTCGCTCTACCAAATTTTTTTTTTTTTTTCTTTCAAAATTTAGTTTCCTCTCAACGCAAAAAATTCCACTAACCAGTTAGGGAAGCAACTATTTGTTGTTTCGGTGGAAGCGTTTGAGAGGATTTTCAATTTTTATTCACTTTTCATTAATATTAATTTTTCATTAATTTCTCCTCCCCCCCCCCCATTTTTTTTATTATTACACGTGAATACACCTTTATGAATATAGTTTATTGGTTATTTAGGGTAGTTTTTACCTTTAAATCAGTCTGTTTCTTCGAGAAAGTTCATCATCGTCGGGACCTGCATGACCACTAAGTTCTCTGTGGCCAAAGCAATGGTCAAGGCTGACGCGAATACCACAGCAAAGTTCCTTGAGGGCTAAGTAGGTTCTCCTAACATACCATCTAGTTATGCACGAGTTGGAGATGGAGATGTTTTGGCCAGCATCTCCAGATTCAAGAAATACGTGCGGAGATACCAAAAAGCTTCAAGAGGGAAATGGACAAATGAAGCGGTCAACGTACGAATTAAAAGGTATTACGCCGTGGATGTCCTGGGGGCAGAGGCGCCCTGAGCCCCGAGCCCATTCTCCTCTAGGGTGCCAGGCTTTGCTTCGCGTCGGCATATTTGCAGAGAATTGCCTAGTTCCCCCAAAATTGTCGGGAACAGGTTTAACCCTTCCTGAAGAGGATATTTTTTTTATTATATTATTGTTGATTTATTTGTTTGATTTATGTTTGTTTATTACGGACCTTTGGTCCGGTCCTCGAGCGCGACTTAAGGTTTTCCTCCCTTAGGAATGAATTAAAACGGGGAAGAAGTTCCTTCATGGAAAGAGGTTTGTAGGTTCCGTGAGGGTGCTTAAAGAGAGACGCCGCGAAGGATGAAATTTTCTTTAACGAGAAACAACAGGAAAATTTTATTCTTTCGAAGATGACAGTAAGTCATATCCATCTTCTCTCTCTACGTTTGCGAGCTCAGAAGGGTTCGTAAACGAGTTTTTTGGGGGACGCCAAAGATTTTCTTTGAAGGCGACAGTATGTCGTGACACCTTCTCCTCCAGGGGTTCCGTTTTGTGGGCCCCGAATCAACCAACTCCTGGTGTTTGGTTTAAGGGGAAGCCAAAGCTTAGGGGGTCGCGTCTTGTTCTAAAAGAACTTCAGGAAGGATAAGTGGTTTCGAAAATTGTTTTTTAAAAGGCCGGCTATGCCGCAGATATCAGTATATAATTTCGGACCCTGGAGACCACTTGGCACAGTGGGAAATAGTTTTTTTTCTTTTTAATTTTATTATGTTTTGTTCAAAATTTTTATCATTTTGGCATATTTAGAGTCATTTTATTTTTTTTTACCATACTTAGGGCTTGTTTGGGTCTCGACATGATTGAAGCAGACTGGATTGAAGGAATAGTTTTAGGATTTTTGTTAATATTAAGCCTCGTGAAAAAAAAAAAAAACGAAGAAGAATAAATTTTTTTTAAAACAGAGTAAAAATTTTTAAACGGCAAGTATTGTCTAGCCGTAATTTGATATTAAGGAAGAAAGACGACACGAGGGCAGTTTCTCACATTTTTCGAATTGTAATTTTTTATTTAAAGGATGAGGAAGGGAATTTGCTTATTGCAATTAATATAAAACAAATAATAAAACAAAACAAAAAAAAAAAAAATTTCTCCGCCGCCCCCTTTATTTTGAATTTTACTTTTTTTTGTAATTTAGTTAGGATTCTCAAAATCGGTGTATTCACGGTTAATAACAACTCGGACTTATCAAAAAAAAAAATTATATATGGGAGCAGAGACGCCGAGATTTGTCAGCAGGCCAGCCAACCAACCATATACACGTATGCAAAAAAAAAAAATACAAAAAAAAAGGGTAAAAAATAAAATCATAAAAAAAAAATAATAAAATTAAAAAAAAAAAAATTAAATAAATAAAATTATAATTGTTGACAGCTGAGTGTGCATAGGAGCCTGTTATACCTAGTTAAGTTAAATCTTAGATTATTAATTTATAGATTTTGTTTAATTTCATTTGAATTCAGTAACTTTAATTTTTTTTAATATATATTTTATAAAATATTATTTCATGTCTGTAAGTTTATGTAAAACAATTTAATCCCCTTTTAAATTGTTATACTTCATACTTTATATAATAGATCTTTTTGTTTTGTTCACTTCAATTTCATTTTTATTCAACTTTTATTCTTCGGTCATCAAAAATAAATCATGTCATAATGGTCGTGAATATGTTAAAAAATTTGGTTTGTGTTGTAATAATTCAGGATGGCCACACTGCTCAAGTCACTTTTAAGTTTTAAGTATTAAGATGAGGTAAGGGATGTCGGTGGACCTAGATTGGTGGCACAGCTCAGGTAGGGGGGGCTTCGTGGAAGGCGCCTCTTCTTTCTGCCCCAAGCTTAGTCGGTGTGGTATCGGCTAAGCTATGCCAGAAGGTGAAGTCTCATAAAACACTGCCTGAGTTGGATAAATGTCATTGAGATGGGAAAGTTGGCATCCTTTTGTCCAATTTTTTGTTTTTCTTTTTTTTTACTTTTAGATATAGTGTATAAAAAAATAAAATAAAAATAAAATGTTTTATTTTTTATATGGGTTTTGTGTATTTTTTAAATTTAATATTTCTATCTTGTAAAGGTTATAGGGGTCACATAATAAAGGAATTTTCCAAAGTGAGTGGCCCCAGCCTAATATATTAGTTTAATCATTTTAGAATAGACTTTTATTATTTTTATTTTTATTCTGTATGTATTAAGTTAGTATTATGTAGTTCTGTTCAAATTTCCTTCCCCCTTTTTATTTTTTTTCAAAAGGTACGCTGGGGGATGTAAGAGGCCGGGGACTGTGAGCAGGCCCTCGGAGGTAAGTTTTCCGACGGGGACGTCGGTTTTGCGACGTAGGGGAGAATATGTAAGATTAAAATGGACCAAAATCTCCAATCTCCCCCTGTCTCTCCTCTTTTTGGGGATTCTTCGAGGGAGGCTGGTGACCCGGTGAAATAGTTTAAAAACTATAAAGTCCATCAAATGCCGGGTCAGCATCAATGCCTTCCCGGAAAATAAAGAATCCCTTGGAGTGGGGAGAGATCCCTCGTCGGATGGAAATTACTGAAAATCGGGCCTGTTGACGGATCTCGGTCAAGCTACCATCATCTCTCAGCTCCCTCAGCGGTAAGTCCGACATTGAAGATTAAGTCCCCCCCCCCCATTACATAACCTAAATATTCTTATAACTTATAAACAATTTATCATATAATTTTCTTATATATATTTTATTATCTGCAGCTACCCCCCTAACAATACTCTCTTTTTATTCTTACCCAGGATGGATTGAGCTTCAAAACCGCAGCACCATAAATGACTTACCGTCCAAAATGCACCATTGTCCGTCAACTTCGGTATGCTGTATGTAACTGTCTTCAATAGTTGGGTCATAATCTGTCACAAATAGCTTCTGGAAGAACTGTATCGTGATGGCACTTTTACCTGCGGAGAATATATAAAATTGCATGGGAACCCAAAAAATGACATACCGACGCCACCATCCCCGACAACGACAAGTTTGTACGTTGGCAGATTTTCATTTGGAGCACGAGACATGCCCACCCTTCTTCTACCTATTGTTGCGATTGCAGTAACTAATCAAAATATAATTTCTATCGACTTATAAACACTAAAAAATAATCAATTTTATTATTATTTCTGAATTTTTGAAAACTTACTTCATATTTAGGCGTTTGTTGCAAATCCTGGGCGAAATCAGAGGCCGAAAATCTGGGTGGATTTGTGCGTAAGGGTTGAAATTAGTTAATTGATAATTCGGCCTAAAATATCATAAATAATGAATTATCAAAGTTTTAAAGATTTATTTTGGCTTCTGTACCTGAGAGTGAGTGTTAAAAGAGCATTTTCATGAGATTTAGGGGAGTCTAAGCTACATAAATGTTTCCCACCCCCGGAAGGCCCGTTTTTGGATGGTCTCTGCCGTCTCCAGTGAGTCAACCTTCCGCCCCCCTCTACACCGTCCGCGATATTTTTCAATTTATCAAAACAAGAAATGATCTCATCTTTTTTTTAGTCACACACACCTTTAATTGCCTATTACACATTATGATAAATTTCACATTTTTTGACATTTAAAAATCCTTTGATTATTTATCAATTGATAAGATTTGATTAGGATTTTAAGCGGGAAATTTCAAAAAAAATTTATTCTGATATGTCTAGTTCGTATCCAGGAAAGAAGGCGTTCTGAGGATCTTGAATGTCTAATAAAAACTTCAAAATCCCTGCAATGCCTGAAAAATTTGTAAAATTTATAAATTTAAGAAGGTACCTTGAAAAAGGGAATATGGCCAATCAGAAACCATCCCTTCATTGTCTGGATATCTCAAGCAATAATCAGCAAGCATGCAGCTTTATAGAGAAATACAGGCGCCTAAAAAATAGAATTGAAGAAGATAATCAAATAAATTTGAATACATTGGTCAACTTATAAAATACAAAAATGTATAGCGTTTCCAGCTACTCCATGGCAGATGGAGTATCCTTTATTTAAAATCCCTTGTTTCCATATAAGTTTAGATAAAGCGATAGAGATTTTGTAATAACTCTGGCAGTTAAACCTTAAAAAATTATTTAAAAATGAATAAATTTAAAAACCTACCACACTAGCAAGAGCGGATAAATGTACAAAACCTG
Organism: Orius insidiosus; assembly: GCA_014119065.1. NCBI lineage: Eukaryota > Metazoa > Arthropoda > Insecta > Hemiptera > Anthocoridae > Orius > Orius insidiosus. The sequence continues at coordinate 79,750 of JACGAQ010000760.1, forward strand.
TTGCACCGTGGCACCATTGGATTAACTCATTCTCTTTATCTGTAGGGTCGATTCCAAAATTACCATTTTCATATTTTAGCAAACAGAGCGTTTAAAGTTGGACGGACAATACTTTCAAGTTCATAGTCTGTCATATAACGATTTGCCTATTAAAAACAATTATTTTCTGGTGATCTCATAGCAAATTCAGGAGGGGACGTTTGAGCAAAAGTCAAAGACTTTGAAAACTGCACAAAAACTAATTAGTTTTATAAATAACATACAACTAATAATATATAGTGTTCCAGCTATGCCGTGCGCAGCTCCTAGAAACTTGCGATCATAACATTCAAATTCTAGAGGAACCGGCGATCTTTCTTTTTTAGAAGCTTTAAATCCAGAATGCAAAATTTCTTCAACATTCTTTTTTTCATTATTTTTTTTTCTCTAAAAAAACCTACTTTTCTTAAAACCATTTCCGGAATGACTGGCTCTTCCAAATTTTGATCCACAAATATAAGTGAATACAAATATCCAGCTCTACCATTTAAAACATCATTTTCTATGACAATGAAAGGGTTTTGTTTTTTCGCATTTCCTAAATTGATTAATTGTTTGATCAGTTGTTTGCATTTTTGAATGTTGTTTTCCATAGAATTTATAATTATTCCAAGAGCGATCGGACCAGCGTCGCCGTTCAAAAAACTAATACATTCTCCTTTTAAATTATCCAAAGCCAAATTAACCAAATTTTTGCAACCTGAATATTTGAGAATAATTCATCAATATTTAGATGAAATGTAGTACTTCTAAATATTTAGGAATTTTGTACTTTTTGTACAGCTGATAGCTGACCAATGCTGTGCCGCAGTATCCGTTGTAGATGGTGTAATTGCTTTTGCTGTCATAAACATCACATTCTTCCAGTTTGCAGTAATGTTTTCGATCATAGTATTTATTTCGTTTTTTAACGGTTCAGCAAGCTGAGCAAAAATAAGGTTTATTTGTTTAAAAATCACAACATACTTTTTCTTCTGATATCCATATGACTAATATCCTCATTGTATTCTGGAAACGGATTGTTACTGACGATTGCATCATATCAAAATTAAAATAAGCCTAGAATAAAATAATAAATTCAAAATTTGACATATGACTCAAGGATTAAGGAAACATGTTTAACTATGGTATTTTGTTAAATTCCAAATAAATTTTCTTCTACAAAATCCTTTTCCATCTGGAGTTGGCTCCGTAAAGGGCACATGGCAATATGGCGAAAGCGCCCGCCTGGGTCCAACCCCCACCCCCTCTTGTGACAGCCAACAGCTAGCAAGTAAGAAGAATAGATTAACCAATAGGAAGAAGGCCTCTTGCTCATTGGTTAAGTCTATTTCTTTAAAAAAAATTTAACTATGGTATTTTAGGAAATTTTTGGCATGTCTATCCCTGGTAAGGCATCTGCCAGGTCTTTATTTTATGATTCTGCCATAGACGAACTTATATGTTTTGTCGACCATTAAGAAATACCACTTCTTTTTGAAAGTTGGGAGTTGGTAAGCGCACTCTTCAGGCTGTTTTTTCTTACCAACTGAGGTGAATCTATGGGTCGTGTTTACGTTTTTCAAAGAGGTTATATTTACTCGCCGGATAATCGGCTTGTTTTTCCATTTGTACTTATTTTATAAAAATAATTTTGTCTTAAGATAGTTAAAATGCCCACTTGGAATCAAATACAGAGTCAGTTGAGAAGTCCGAACAATCCGGTCGTTTTTGGACATAAGCGTCGGAGCTACGGTAAAATATTAAATTTTTATGCACAAAACTACATCATGTTATAGGAAATCGGTCGTATGATACTCGAGCTTTTCGCTGACATTGTGCCTAAAACTGCGGAGAATTTCCGTCAATTTTGTACCGGCGAGTATAAGAAAGATGGGGTCCCTTTTGGATATAAAGGAGCCACTTTTCATAGGTTATTAAAGATTTTATGATACAAGGAGATTTTATCAACGTAAGATTTTTATAAAGGGCGAAGTATGTGGTATAACTTGGAAATTTATTTTTAGGGAGATGGCACTGGCGTCATGAGTATTTATGGAGGTGGTAGCTTTCCTGATGAAAATTTCTACATGAGGCACGACATTCCGGGACTTCTTTCAATGGTAAAATTCAATTAACAAATCTTATTTGCAGCCATAGCAAAATTTCCTGGGCTTTTGAGTAACTGATGTTCTTTATTTTGTAGGCTAACAGTGGAAGAGATACTAATGGATGTCAGTTTTTTGTGACATGTGCGCGATGTAACTTTTTAGACGGTAACACGTCGTTTTTGGTCGTGTCGTTGATGGACTTCTTGTGATGAGAAAGATCGAAAACGTCCCCACTGGACCAAACAACAAACCCAAAATTCCAGTCGTTATTTCACAATGTGGACAAATGTAATCATAAAAAAAATTTGTTTGATAATTTGTAAATATCGCTGTTCATTTAAGAATTTTTAATAATAAAATAAACCTGAGTTTTTCAAGTTTATTTTTTATTTATTCAAATAAAAGCATAATAATATAATTTTTTCTATAAGGGAATAAATATTTTTATAAAATTTAAGTACATAATAACTTTTAGTACGGAAGTCTATAAAAAATATAATATTGTATATAAGTAGTAAAAAACCAGTCTCCTTAGTTTGGCAATTTGGTCCAGTTTAAAAAAATTCACTCGCAAACAAAAATTAAGAATATGGTCCTCTGTAGTCAAAATGTATACAGCAGTCCTTACAAGACTAGAACCTCTGGTCGGCACTTCTCTGGCTTGAGAATGGGCGACAACGACTGAAAGACATTGAACCCATTCTTCAGCGTTTTTTCCCCCTTTAGGTTTTAAAATTAATGAATGGTCACCAGTAAAGATTTCAAATGCCTTCGGTATATTTCGGCGCCACGAGAGACTTTGACGCTTCTTATTTGATGAATATCAATCGGTCTGGCGTCTTTCTCATCTTTCTGTAAAAAGAAGAGAAATTGATTGAGATTCTGTAAAAAGAACTTACGCCTGCTTTGTACTCTAATCTGGCACCAGAAAGTGTGAAATATCGAGTTCTCCACCTTCTGAACATCCTCCATCGGCCTTTTTTCTCTTTAAGTTGGCCTTCGATGACGGGCCGTGAATCGTGGAGAAACCCAACAGCACGTTCTGGATGATTACAGAGAAACAACCCCACCAGCCCATGTTTCCTGACGTCATCGATAGATTAGCAAGAAAGACGAAGGAGGAGTCGGACTGTATTCAAAAACATCGCAAAATCCTGCTGTCCGCAGTTCATTTAAAACAGCCTCTTGATCCTAAAAAAAGAATAAAACATTATAAGGTGCAAGCTCAAGTAGCGACAGTTTATTCCTAGAGTCTGGACCTCAAGGTTATGAGTTACTTTGACCACTCAACCACCAGGCACTATTTATAAAATTAAAAAAATTATTACCCTAGCGCAAGGAAATGCTGATGTCACAAGAGTAACAAACGGTTTGTTTTCACATTTTAAAATATCCCAACAGTATTTTAAAGCTGTCACTGCGGAGTGTCTTGAACTCAGTGCACTTTGAGATTTGGCCTAAAAAAAATAAATAAATTGGGCTAAATTTGTAAAAAAACTCACTTGTAAGGCGAGGAACATGAGATGGACCCAAACTCGAGGGTTACGACTCCTCATTGTGAACAACGTTTTAGAATATAAGCAATGCTCTCCTCTTCCATCGCAGCCAAATTGCAATTTCGCCATTTTCTTCTCGCCTCTCTTCAATAGTACATTTCGCCGGTAAAGGTATCCGCGTTGATACCTTCTTCATGTATGCTTTTATCTTGTCAAGGTGTTTCTCACAAAAATGCTGAACTGTATCGCGCATAGGGTATGGCTCAAAACACTTATTCTCTATAACAAAAGTTAATAAACTGTTCCTATGAGGAAGGTTAAAATACTTGTGAATTAGCCACAATGGCAGCATTTGAATTATGATTAATGATAGTCACGCTTGTATTAGTCCTTCTCGGTGTAACTAATGCTTGACTTGAACTCATAGAAGTTGTCTGACCAACCGAAACGCCACTTGAGCTTACTAAAAATCAATTAATAGCTTTAGAAGAAGGAACATAGAGCACTAAAAAATCTAGATAGACCACTGGTATGAGTTAAGACATTGACCACTGACCCACCTATAATTTAACAAATTCTCACCTCCAGTTATAGAAGGTGAATTAACTGATAAGAATGGAGCTATCTCTTTCATCTCTTAACCGGCTGTAACTAATTTTGTGTTAAATTTTTTTAAGCACGAAATAACTTACGATGTGGGGCTATGATTGGTGGTGACTGTAACTCCACTACATGAAATTTTGTTTTTGGAGGATTTGAAATAGTGGTGACGCTATTATTCGCTGAAGGAAGCCTTGTCATGCTTTTGTGAAGTCCGCTTCCACTCCCGCTTGCTGGAAAAAATGCAATAAAAATATTGAAGGTAAAATAAATACTTACAAACAGTAGGTATGAGGTTGTTAAGCCTGGTCATACTTCTGTGAGCAGCTGAGGAGTGAAGACGAGGTGTGCTACGACTGTCACCTCCTAATCTTGGTCTCGGCGTCACCATAGCTCGACCACCCTCACTTCTGTTTAAAGTTGTTTCAATTGTTCTAAAAAAGATTGTGAAATCATTCTAACTGCTTTTCAATTACCTTGTTGTTGATGAAGGAGAAGCAAGTTTTGACTGTGATAAATTATTATTTGTTATACTCGGATTATTATTGTTCCCTCCTTGTTCACCAACCTTAACAATCGTCACACCTGTAGATGTCTGATTAACCTGAGAGCTAAAAAACAAATTTACTACTATCATGATAATATTTCAGAACTTACATTCCAGGATTTATTTTATTTTTACGGACTTCAGCAAGCATTTTGTCAGTAAAAAGCACAGGGTAAGTTGAGCAAAGTGAAGTGGCTTCACGTAAAAGCATCCCTTGGCTTCCTCGTTCCGCTTTTCCGAGGTGTTCAAGCACAAAATTTAAAGCATCTTGAGCTTTGTCCTAAAAACAAAAATAAAAAAGCAAAATATTTCAAATTGATTACTTTGCTTAGTTTTCCAACAGCAGCGACAACTTGAGCAGCAAGACATAATGTTGTGGGGAAAGCATCTGCGGCTTGTTTAACTTTAGGGACGCAGTCAGTCAAAATAGGGGTTTCTTTTCGGCTAATCTTAAAAGGACTTGCATCGTCGCTCCTGCAGTTTCGCCAATCGCAAGATATTCACAAAGTTGTGGTAAACTGGCTCAAGAAGCTAAAATAACAAATAACAAGAAAAAATAAATTTAAGTTTCTTACAGAAGGTTTGTTGCTTGCAATCAGACCAAAAAGTTGTAGTAAAGCAAGCCTTCTTGATGTTCACAAGGAGTTAAAAGAGAAACCAAAGCCATAGTGGTCATGGATAGGACTGACATCATGTGGAAGGACTCTACATAATGGATAGTTTCCTAAAACATTTTTTATTAGCATTCATGGATATCACATACTGCTGTACCTGATATAATGGAATCAATAATGAGCTGAATATGGCTTGAAAGAAGATCGGCATGATCAATAGCTGCTAAAGATAAATAAAAGCCAATTCCGTGATAGCTCCTTATTCCCTTTGTGCAAAAACTTCACAGCAACAGGCAGTGCTCTTTTCATTACATCTCGTTTGCTGTAATTCTACAAAATAACAAGAAAAAAAGGCTTTTAACCAAGAAAGACGTACAAGGAATATACAGGAGATAATATCTGAAGATATTTTGGCATGAGGAGGATCTTCATCTTTGGGCGATGGCTTCAAATTATGGTTTAAGCACGCTTCGAGCAAACCAACAAGCGCTTCAGCATGTCGCTCCATAGAGCCTGTCTCTCTATAAATAAAAATTAGGACAAAATATTTGACAAAATTATAAATTACCTGATCGCAGAGGTGACTCGAGTGATACATATTTCAACGACACTCTGATCATTGTCACTATTCACATAATCAGGAAGGCTGAGAATATCGCAAATTTTGTTTACGACTTCGGTCAAGTCATTTACAATCGCTTGGTCCGCCAAAGAAACAGGTCACCAGCCTTTTTAAAAATGAAGAATTATTTTTTTAATTTAATGCATCTTTGTTTCGGATTTTACAATAAACAATGGACGGATTCTTACCTTAGAAAGATCCTTTTTGCTTAAAACCTGAGTGAACAATTCGTGCATTTTGAAGTTTACTTCAAACCTTTTGTTTGAAGGAAAGTTATTTACGGTTTTAGAATTTGATCATTCACCGTTTCATCAATCGGAAATTTCTCCATACGAAATGAAACGACTTTCTAAAATCCATTTGTGTTGGACCGTACGAGTAGTTTTCAGACTTGAGACTCTCTGGAGAGAGATAAACGGTATCAGCATTGAACCTCACTCGTCAAAATGTCTACATCATTAACGTAAAATAGGCGGGGATTTAAACTGGAAAACACTCGAAAGAACAATCAAAAAGCAATTTTCAAATACTATTTTAAAAAGGTAGCATAGTTAATAAGGTAGAGGCTTTAGTTTTTGCCATTTTACGTTTTTAGAGATTTACTCGGTTTGAAAGGTGAATGCCCTGGAAAATACCGTTCATCTGTGCCGTCATATTAGCCATGGACCATCATCACTCGAACGAATTCGGTCTAGTCATTTTATTGCGTACATACAGGGCGAAAAAAGTTATTGGTTTCTTGGATTAGCGTAGACAAAATCTACATAAAAGGTGCAAATCGAATTAAAGTCGGCGTGATTTACAGAAAAAAATTTTTCAACGATTTTTTGTGAAGAAAAAGGCTCAAAATAGAAAACGTTTTAAACATTTATTTCCCTAAAGATATGCCATTATACTTTAAAAAAGTAACAGTTTTATATAATCTAATTCATAAAATGAACAATAAAATAAACATTTTAGGAAAAATTAGGATAGAACAGCTTGTAGGAAGTTGTCTTCTTGGAAGCTCAAGATTTGGCAGTGATGAAAGTTACAGCTTCTAATTAAAAAATAAATTTGTGACTGGGCTTTGTATAATACGACTATCTTTTATTGTCTTGATAAAAACGAAGTTTTTATAAAATGGATTTCATTATAATCCTTTATTGTAGTACAGTACGCTTTCCCCTGGACACATTTTCTGAGCCTTTTCCTGAAAATATTATATTATTTTTTTTTTCGATAAAAAGTATCAAACCTTTATATCGTCTTCAAGACTTTCGATTTTGATGGGAGCCATCTGTACGAAAAGAGCGCAAGCGAGAGGAGTAGCAAATGTCAAAATGAGACCGCAAAATCCGACTCCGGCCAAAGGTTCCAATATTGGCGTCCTTTTAAAAACGCCTCTTTTATCGAGAATGCTCATAAAGATTGGTGTAATGGCTGAAATTAAAGTTAATTTTCTTAATTTTATGGAGGACATAAGTTGTTAACCTCACGTTAGGTTATGGGGACATAACCCTACCTAATTATGCCATTTTCTAAAATTTTGTGTGCATTTGGATGAAGTTATATTTAATTTATTTCTCAAGAATTTTAGTAAGTTTAGTTTACCCATAGAAGGTGCAGCCATTGCAATCCGACTTATAACTACAGCAGTAGTCGCTTGAAGTGCGGCAGCTTTCGAATATCCGATTACATTATTTTCCGAATCAAATACTTTTATTCCCTCTGATAACCTCTAAAACAATGAGATTAGGTAAATAAAAAGTTGAAGAAGGCCTACTTTTGCCTCATGGCTGGAATGTTGATGCAGTTGGCTGTTGCTACAGCGGCGAATGGAACGAAGCGTCCAACGATCGGAGGCATTCTCTGCAAAATTCAAAGCTAGAATAAGTTCAACATCCATATTTTCTACATTACCTTGACCTTTTATTCAACGCAATGGCCGAGCCAACAGCTCCCGTTGTTGCTACTACATAAGAAGTAGCGATTTGTCTGTAAAAATAAAAATTGATTTTCCTTTTGAGGTAAAGTTATACATACGACATCGGCATATCAGCGTCGCTTCTGTTGCAATAATTAACTAAAGCGTTGAACGATTGATTGATCCATTGCCAGAACACAACGGCAGAGGTAGTCCTGGAAAAAATGTTATGTGCCCAGATGAAAATCGAATCTCACCTACTTGTAAAACGTCATCATGCTTCCGGTGACTCATGTTCATTGGAACTTGGGCGCACATCCTTCCTAAAATGAAAGTTTTCTCGCCTGTCACGGGGTGGTAAGCAGAATCGTAGATATGCTTCGCATTCCATAATTCTTCAACTGTCAGCGGACTTTGTTGAGGTTCTCCCAATCTAATAAATTTAATTTATTATTTTTGATATCAACCTTGGCCTTCGAAAGAACATTTGTTTAAACAGTAAACCATACAGAGTATCACAATTTTTTCATTTTTAAAAAATGAGTCTGCAAATCGCTTTAGCAAAATTACCGTTTTAAAAACCAAAAGCCCATAACCAAAACCACCTAAAGACGATTTTCTTGTTTTTCCGATTATTCATTGGTAAAACAACTGGATTAAGCAAGCAATATTTTCTCTTAATTATTTAATCTTGGCACAAACGCTTTTGGTTTAGATTAAATCTTTTCGATTGTATAAGCCTACCGATCCGGAGCAAATCAAACAAAACGGCCTCCCCTGCTAATTAAAAAATCGACCTTCGTATATTTAAATATTACAACAAAACGATGGGATATCCTCATTTTTTTATTAAGTAATTTATCAAATTTATCGTAAAGAAATTTTATCGAAATATTCTGAATCATAAAATTTTTAATTTACCCATTTTTCAAGGACGGCTTTTGACGTAAATAAAAGTAATGAAAAAGAAAAATCATTTTAAAAAAAAATTTTATAGAAGAAATTCTGGAGGCGTGGATAATACGAAGCCAATTTTTACAATTGTCTGGCTGAGATATTAATATTTTACTACTAAACTTATCAATGGAAAGCCAAACATGTAAAATACAAATTGACCCTTGAAAATTTTAGCAATTCAAATGTATTGAAATAATTGGTTTGCAATTTAAATATCAAATCAAATTTACAATTGCGAATAAATGCCTTACTTGTGTCTTCTAACAATATCTTTGACTTCATCTAATTTCGCTTCGTTGTGGAAGAGATTTAATGGGTTGGTGACTGTGAAGAAATGCTTCGCACGTCCTACGAATGTACTTTGGTCCCATTTTGGTAGGTCCAAATTGACACTTTTTAAATCCGTCATTTCACAAAAAAATGGGAAGAAATTTTTTTTCCGTAAAAACTGATTAAACAAGATCATCTCAGGTCAGTTCAGGGGCGATTAAGGCAGATTAATTAGTTGTTATCAAAAAAGGGAAAAGAAATCACATAAAAACCGGTTACGCCGGTCGAACCTTAATATTTAAAAAATTGATTTTTATACCGCGACGGTCGAAAGCGTTTTAAAATCCTGGGGAGTGAGGCGTTCGATATCCAGCTCAAGACCTGCGCGTTTAAATTTTGCTTCTCTTCCGTCAATCCACCCCTAGTCTTACCGATTTCTTTTTGTTCAAAAAATTCCAAAATGACGATTTGAATATTTTTTCATAAGGAAATCCTCAATAAAAAAACTCATACAGTTATTATTATAATGGGTTATGAGGTAACAAATTTATTGCTTGCCAAAAACCGTACAACATTAATTCTTTACGACGAAACAATTAAAATTAGAAAAAATAAATTAAGACAGTAATCAAACCCTAATTTCATAACCATGACGTTAATGCACAAAGTCCTCGTTTCGATTGAGAAACGGTCTCTTCTTTCAACCAGGGGTGATTTGAAAAAAGCGAGGGAAAATCAGGAAGGCTATGAGGATAAAAAAGTGTTATCTGTTGACATTGAAATATCCTGTCAAAAGATAATAGGTCGTAGTTATATTGACAAGGTGAAAAATATACTTTTTAATAATAAACAATGTGTATTAATTTTTGAACTGAGGTATAATGTCTCATAGAGCGAAGGTCATCGATCTCTACAAAACGGTGAGTTATTTTATCAATTTTTGTAAAATTTGAAGTCGGGCTTCTCTGGGCTTGGCGAAAAATAAAATTTCATCATCCCAAGCTGTTGGGTAAGAACAAGAAAATTTTGTGCAAGTTTACTTAGGACATATTTTAATCCTATGACAGCAATTAGCAAAATGTTGAAGTACTGATAAGTTATCAGCTGTTATAATTTTCTTGTTTGGTTCTGAAAGTTTCTGATTTTAAAGGAAAAATTTTCCGCAAAGTTAAAAGTTGGTTTGAAATAATTGTATAGGTAGTTTATCCTTCGAAAGGACTTTTTCCCCCCTTGTAATCTAAGGCAAAGGCCGACAGAATGTGTTCACCGCTTGAGGCGTCTATGTAGGTTCCCTCTTTAATTTGAAACCGCGAAGCTTCGTCGATTTTTTTTATTTTTACTTATTTATTTGGATCCTAGGGATTTATTTATAAAAGATTAACTTAAATATTTTTGAGACATATATTTTTGAAACGGAATCAAGTGTATTTTTTATTTTAGCTTTTCCATCTCGGCAAAGACTGGCCTCAAGGCGCAGACGTTTTTCGCACCAGACTCAAAAACGCCTTCATGAAAAACCGTGACGTTTCTGATCCGGAAAAAATAGAAAACCTCCTCAAACATGGCGAGTTCGTAAAAAAGAAATCGAAGCTCTTTACATGCTTAAAAAATATCGCACGCTCAAAAGACGTTATGATACTAGAGATTTGTGATAGTTAATTTGTAAATTATGTTTATATTAGAATAAAAATTATTTTTTGACCTTTTTTTTCATTAGTTCCTTTTTTTTCAACCTTAAGTAAGTGGGTTTTCCACAAGGACAGACTTCAATGGGAGACATCCCACGTACTTTTTCCTCTCTACTTTTTTTAAGATGATTATTAGCATAACAGGTTTCTAATATTATGTTCTGTCGGTCATCCATGATCATTTTATTGTCTACTTATCTCCAGTGCATGTCAATAACCTTAATTAAATCATAGGAAGGATTTTAAATGTGTAATTGAGAAGGTAAATTACATTTTTATTAAGCTAACCTTGTTCTATAACGTACTATTTACTTAAACAGAAAAGTAATTTATTATTTCATTGGCTTTTTGGTTTTATTACTGTTTTTTAACTTTACATTGGTTAAAAGGTAATTACGTTTTATTTTAATGATGTTTCTAAAGTTAAGGCTATTTAAAAAAAAATTATATTTTAAAGAACTTCAATGTTTTTGATTTCGATGCGGAAAACGTTAAAAAAATGTATTTATTTGTTTATTTTTAGCTGCAGTTTAAATATTTATTTACCACGTCTCTTCTGGCTCTAAAAAATGGTAGGTGCAAACCTTATCAGTATTACTGAAATTTTTTATATATTGTATTTACTTACCAAAAAACCCGATAAGATAAATTTAGTTCGGTTTACTGCTCAGACCTAAAAAAGCTTTCCGATCGTTAATTTTTAGGCGAACGCAATGAGTGAGAAAATTTCGGAGATTTTCAGCCACTTTTTCGGTCGGAAGTCCGACAAGGAGAAGCCCGCGAGCCGTGAGCAGTTCAACAACCAGACTTTTACAGATCCCACTCTGAGGTATCGAGCCCTGAATAAAAAAAGGAACAGAATCTCCGAAGAGACCTTCACGCCCATCACCAAAACAAGATGACATCAATCCGAAAAGCCCAAATTGAACTACAGCAAGTCTCTGTCTTTACGTATTCCTTTCATTAATTTGGATCTCAGATCGAAATCATTGCTTACTTATGTTATTGACATTTTTGTGATATTACAAATTCCTTTGTTTTGTTCTTTCGCTTCCTTTGTAAATTTTAACCAATTAAAAATAGGTTTAAACAATTTATTTACCTTTTGTTAATTAGAGGACCCGATGGTGCAATAAAGTTAATAAAGCCAAGTGATTTTACATTTTTTATTGCTTTTTTTTTTACCTCGCGGTGTACAGTTACAATTTTACGAAAAATATGAGCGTACGAGGGGGCTTTTGCCATAATACCATGGCGCGGAATAGAGCTAACTGTATAGCGAGACCAGGTAGCGTTCTGTGTATTCTGGAAAAAACGAAAACCGGTCCTCAGTGGTCAAAGGGTGACCCATAAAGGCAGATTGCGATGTAGGAATTTATCCCTTCATACCAAGCCATCTCTAATATGGGCGGGAACAGCGAAGTTGTTTTCAACCTTTATAAAATTGAGGGATGGAAGTATTTTTGGGCCAGTGGTCAAAGTCTTTGGCTCATACCGCGGCGTATTTAGGATTTTTCCGGGAAATACAGTATATGGTCACTCAACTCGATTAGTTCTGATTCCTCTTCCTAGAAATCCTAAAATATCAACTTGAAATAAAAATATAAGAAAAATGATATTTTTTATAAATAAATTTCAAAGAGATTTTATAATTAATCGGTGTTAGTGCTTCTGTGTACCGTGAGTTGAGAATAATTTACATGTCTTCCTTAAAGGATGGAGGATTCAAAATAAGCTTGACGTACTTGACTTAATAGTTTAAAAGCCAAGAAGGCTAGTCTCTTATGATTACCGCCATTAATATTTTAACGTTTCAGACTCTTAAGGGAATCCAATTTTATTGTTAATTTTCTTAAGTTAGAACACACTTATAAATTTTGTTTCGTTCTTTCTCAAATTTTCGTTCGAAATATGAATTTTGATTTGATGAGGAGCAGATGTAGGCGTGATTCGGGTAAAAAAGGGAGGAGGGGATTTGGAAACGATCCGGAAACTGAAGGCGATAAATCTACATAGGAAGAGGGGTTCTAACCCATTGTTAGCCCCAGAGTCGAAAGCCCTTCATAATATTTTATAGGTACATTCGTACTACTCAAAACGATTATTATGTATAAAAAATTAAACCATTTATGTTTTTCATTAATAATAAAACCTTCAAAAGTACATTTCCTAAAAAGAAATGAGAAAACAAAAAATAAACCTTTCGTATACAAACAGGGTAGCGATTTGTTTTCCGGGGTTGACATTTCAGGGCTACAAGTGAATCCCATTTGGAGGGAGTGTTCTAATGCTTGCATGATGTACATTACTCAATCGATCCGTTTCGGTTTTGTCCCTCACCTTTTCCACACGGAAAAGTGTTAATAACAAAAACGCCCATACTAGCGTTTTTTAAAATATTTATATCGATTATACGGTTGGTATACATGCTGAGTTTGCTGAAACACAGGGCCGTTTCTCCAACATAATTATTAAAGGCCCACTTTAGAGGACACGTCCAATTAACGGTAGTTTATAAATTACGGCGTTTTGATTATACAGTTTGGCAACACTTGGATGAGCGTCACGGTCAGCTTCGTCGGTTCCTTGCTCTCGTTTAGAAATCAAAGTTTTATTTGTTTTTAATTACGTAATCAATTATTATTCAATTTTAGAAGGCCCTTCCAG
>JACGAQ010000761.1:0-93023 GCA_014119065.1 Orius insidiosus
GAGGTTTTAAAAATTTGTTTCTTTAAATGTGGAATGTCAATTTGATCACTTGAATCTGACATGGGTTTTTCCTTTTAACTGAGGGAGGTTGAGAGGTGTTGGCTGAAGCTGTGTTTTGGGTGTACCAGTTTTGCCACGTGGCACCAACTGTATTTCCATCCTTGTTCTAAAATCAAGATAATGTTTTAAATCACCTCTTCCTCCCTATATGATTAATTTTTTTGAGGTCTAACCTGAGAATTAACGGGCCAGTTTTGACCGTAGCCTGGGTAACCGTATTGCTGCCAGTTGGTGTATCCTTGGCTGTAGTTTTGCGGGTAGCCCTGCGGCTGTTGCTGTTGCTGCTGTTTGCTGGGCAGGTTGTTGTGTCGCTCCAAAATTTCCAGTAGCACCTTGGTTAAAACCTAATGGATTAAAATTTTAAGTTGGGAACTAAAAATTGATTTTACCTTTAAATTGCTGTTGGTAGCCAGACCAAGGGCCCCAATTCTGCCCAGACGAATTCCAGGGTTGGGATTGTTGCCCAGAATATTGGTTTTGTGAGTTCCATTGCCCTTGAGCATTATTCGCTCCACTGGCGTTGTTTCCGCCAGAAGATGGCCCACCTCTAGGCTAAAATACATAAGTTACTTATAAGTTCATACATTTTTTAAAAATTACTTTTGGTTTTCCTCGATCTCTGTTGTCTCGGAAATTATTTCCACCTTGTCTCCCTTGCGAGTTGGGCCCACGATTGCTACGGCCGTCATAGGAGCGAGGTCGGTCAAAGTCTCTTCTTCCGCCGCTCATTCCCATACCGCGCCATCCGCCACCGCCGCGGTCACCTTGTCTGAATCCGCCACCAGAATGCCTAAAATTATGTTTAGAAGATCTAAAAAAATGAAATTAATTTACCTATTGTCCCTCCATCGGTCAGGTCCACCTCTGGACCAGTTGCGAGGGTGGTGGCCCTCGATCCATCCCTCCTACAAAAAAAAATTTAAAAAATGGCATAAAAGGTTGAAAAGTACATACTGCGATATCCGGCAGGTGGGCCATGTCGTCTATAATCTTCCGAGGGCCATGATGATAATCAGGTCGGAAACGTTTCGACGGCGGCCCGCTATGTTGGCGTTTTTCATATCCTTTTTCGCTGGCCTCTTTGCTATACTTCTGAAGCAACTCTTTTGCCTCACTTTCGCCAAGTTCTGTATACATTACATCTTCAAACATCGATTTGTCCGGAAGCGTAAAGTTTGCTGTAAAAACAAACAAGAAGATATTAGCGTTCAAACAAAATAAATATTCAAAACCAGGAAAATGATAAAACCTAACTGTGTGTTACTTAAATACAAAAAAAAGGACTTCATGCAAAATAAAATAAAAAATCAGGAAAAGTGAATCATGCAAATTTATTTTTTTAAATGATAAAATAAAATAAAATAATTAGAATCCCTTTCTGTTGTTACCTTTCATTTCCAGAACAGCCGAGTCCGGTACATCTTTCTTGTCCTCGTTTTTGGACCAACTCAAGTCGCTTTTGGAATTCTTCTTCGCTCGGTACAACAACGACAGCTTTCCTGATGAAACCCTCAAAATTGCGCTTTTGCGCCTTTGTGCAGCCGGAAATACATTGGTCTGTGTAGGTAAGACATGACGTGAAATACTTTCATTAGTCTCCTTGGTTTCTTTTTTTCATTTTTGGTGTTTTAATAGCCTCCAAGGCTTTTCTAAATAATAAACTTAATTTCTAGATCACTAATAATAAGAAGTAATGCTATTTTTAAATAAATTCGCATTTTTTTTATTTCTTAGGACTATTATATAAAATGGGCTAACCGTTGGTTTACATTTTCATCCAGATGAATCCAAGCGTTCAATTATGAAGAGGTCTCTTTTCCAAAATTTTTTTTGAATTTAAAAAATCAAAATAATTTTTTTTTTAAATTTTAAAATGAAAAAGTATACTGACCTTAAAATAAGCATAAACAGGGCAGCATAAGACTTTTTAAATACTTACGTAGGGAAGGACCTTGGTTCTGAAAATTCTTTAAAAATTCAAAGACTAATGTTTAAAAAAAATTTATTTTCAATATTAGTCTTTGAAGTTAATAAATATTAAAACTTTGATTGAAACAAATTATGGATTACTAAGATATAACATGAACTTATGTTAACCCCACAGGGCCTCTTGAGAAAAATTCTTGCAGTCTTCAAAGATCTACAGAATGGAAAAACACTTGAGTTTTGAGGGTAAAAACAGTTTTCAATAAGGCAGATTGCCTGGGGGCAACACAGTCTTAAATTGATATCTTTTCAGAGAGAAAATTCGTCAAAATCAAAGTTTTTTTAATGATTTTTTTAAAAATGGATGTTACCTGATCTAAAATGTAATTTCTTCTCCTGCGGCTTCCAATGTCCATAAGTCGACCTAGACATTTGGTGCACTTTTCGATAAGAACATCCCTTCCGTGATAATTGGCTTTTCTTGGAAGACCCATGACCTTTAAAAATGATTTAAAGATTTAGTTTAAAGGTTTAAATTAATTACCTTCATTTTATCGATTAAAGCGTTGGTACCCAGGATGTTGAAATTTTTTTCTGGATTTTCAGCCTTGTGTTTTGTTCGCCCAATATGTTTTTCCAGCACCAGGAAGTCCGCACATCATTATCATCTAAAATTTGAGTTAAAAAAAACATAAATTTAATTTTTTTGTTTTTACCTCACACTCGGCTCTTTTTTCAGGCCGTTTGGGACCAGCGACGGCATTTTCGATGGGGACTTTGGATACAAAAACGTGTTCGGTTTTGACATCCGCCCAAGAATCTTCTTGACCAAAGTTGACTTCGAATTTCACATTCTTAGTGAGGATGTGAGGAGCCAAAGCCCAAGGTTTCAGTTTAGACTCGATCGTTTCTATGGGACACGATACGCTTCGCCAAAAACCTCATCATTCACAGCATAACTAATGACGAAATCTGTCTCTGTAAACTCCTAAAATAATTCATAAATTAGGAACGACAAACAAGAAAAAAATTTACCAAAAAGAAGTCACTACGTCCCACACCCAAACTGTTTTCCATAGTCAGCAAATTTACAGTCTTCCGATATTCTCCCAGTACCTCCGAATCCGTATGAAAATGGTTCTTCGCCTGAAGTCAAAATAAAAAAATAATTTGTTTTCCAGAAGCCAACCTTTAAGTACCTAATTGCAAAGAAGTGCTGAAATCGGACCATCCGACCCTCAAGACATTAGGGTTTGGTTCATCTTCCAAATGGGAAACATTGCAGTTCTCTTTAAGCTATAATAACACAATAAAATTGTTAAATATCTTAATTTAAACTTTTAAGCTATAATAACACAATAAAATTGATAAATATCTTATCTTAATTTAAACTTTTAAGCTATAATAACACATAAAATTGTTAAATATCTTAATTCAAACTTTTAAGGGGATATGAGGGTTTTAAGTTGGTTGCTTGGTACATTTTTCGTTGTGAGCAACGGTTTCCGGTTTTTCCCTTCTATCTTGGAAACCGTCGCTCAAAACGAAAAATGTTCTAAGTAAAAGTTGTAGCTACGGAAATTTACTAAAATATCTTATTGGTTTTTTCCGTCAGAGCAAATTTTAGGAGATATGAAGGTTTTAAGTTTTCAGACAGGCTCTGTAGGATTATTAGTTTAACCTCATAACTCCTTAATATTGCTCTTACGCAAATAATGAATAAAGAAATTTATGTAGGAAATCTTTGTACCCTACAACTTTTACTTAGGACATTATTTCGTTTTGAGCGACAGTTTCCGAGATAGAAGGGAAAAACCGAAAACCGTTGCTCACAACGAAAAATTTGCTAAGCAACTCACTTAAGAACCCTCATATCTCCTTAAGTATTGCTCTGACAAAAAAACCAATAAGGTCTTTTTTTGTAGGAAATTTCCGTAGCTACGACTTTTACTTAGGACGTTTTTTCGTTTTGAGCGACGGTTTCCGAGATAGAAGGGAAAAACCGAAAACCGTTGCTCACAACGAAAAATTTGCAAAGCAACTCACTTAAGAACCCTCATATCTCCTTAAGTATTGCTCTGACAAAAAAACCAATAAGGTCTTTTTTGTAGGAAATTTCCGTAGCTACGACTTTTACTTAGGACGTTTTTTTCGTTTTGAGCGACGGTTTCCGAGATAGAAGGGAAAAACCGAAAACCGTTGTTAACAACGAAAAATTTGCAAAGCAACTCACTTAAGAACCCTCATATCTCCTTAAGTATTGCTCTGACAAAAAAACCAATAAGGTCTTTTTTGTAGGAAATTTCCGTAGCTACGACTTTTACTTAGGACGTTTTTTCGTTTTGAGCGACTGTTTCCGAGATAGAAGGGAAAAACCGAAAACCGTTGTTAACAACGAAAAATTTGCAAAGCAACTCACTTAAGAACCCTCATATCTCCTTAAGTATTGCCCTGACAAAAAAACCAATAAGGTCTTTTTGTAGGAAATTTCCATAGCTACGACTTTTACTTAGGACGTTTTTTTCGTTTTGAGCGACGGTTTCCGATAGAAGGGAAAAACCGAAAACCGTTGTTAACAACGAAAAATTTGCAAAGCAACTCACTTAAAACCCATCATACCTCCTTAAGCTATAATAACACAATAAAATTGTTAAATATCTTAATTTAAACTTACCCTAACTTGGTAGCATATTTTGCCACTGGTGAAACCATGCGTTCCT
The DNA here is from genome assembly GCA_014119065.1 of Orius insidiosus. Lineage (NCBI taxonomy): Eukaryota > Metazoa > Arthropoda > Insecta > Hemiptera > Anthocoridae > Orius > Orius insidiosus. Next base: position 4,707 of record JACGAQ010000761.1, read on the forward strand.
CTTACTCCGGCCCAAATGTAGCCGAAACCATCATCGCTAAATGGCCTCGCTTCTAAAAACTTTGACGTATCGATTGATAAATTGAGATCAGAATCGTCTAAAAAAAAAGTTAGGGCAAAATTTAAAAAAATGAGAGGCTACTTACACCAACTTAAGGTAATCTCGTTTTCTTTTAATTCAGGTTCTTCCTCTTTGATCGACCTTGAATAATCCCTAAAAAAGGATATGATAAAAATTTAAAAGTTAATAAAAATACCTTCGAGGGCTCGAGATCTTGATCTTCTTCGTTTGCGGTCTTCCCTTCTGTCTGATCTGTCATGCCTCAATTTTGATTCTTTTTCTTCCTATTTAACAATTTTAAAAACATCAAATTTGGTAATAAAAACATACTTTAACATCCATTGGTTCAGCTTCGGCTTTAACTTCATTGGCAGTACCGTTAAGGCCTTCTTCGTTTAAGCTTTCCTATGAAGTTTAAAAAAATTAGATGAATTTTCGAGCTGGGGGAAAAACTGACCTCCATTTCAACATCAGGTTTAACATCCTCTTGTTCTTTTTCAGTTTCTTGGGGTTTATCTTCAGGCTTTTCGGTAGATCATGCTCTTCATTTTCAGAGGGTTGTTCCTGGATTGGTTTTTCAGGGGAGGGTTCTGGTTTTTGAGATTCCAGGATGGGTTTCTCAGGTGAAGTATGTTCCGTTTTCGTGGGGGAGACTCCTTCTACTATTTCCGGTGAACTGGCTTCTCGGGAGATCTATTCTCTTGCTTTTCAGGCGATTTCTGTTCTTGTATGACAGAAGTCGGAGCCGATCTGATGGGCTCTTTAACCGGAGAATCAGCCTTAACAGGTGACTCATGTTTTAGAGGAGACTGATCACGTTTAGTCGGTGACTGACTTAGGTTCTCAGGCTCATCATTTCTGCTCGTTTCCATCGACTGAAATAATACCATAAGAATAAATATTGTATTTTTATATTTTTCATACCTCTTCATCTTTGGTATCTTCAAGGATGGTACTTTCATCCCTTTCTTTGTTAACATCGGCTTCCGCATCTCCAGCATGTGCATCATCATTGACAGCACCTAAAATTTCAAAAACTTATTCATATTTATACCTCTAAATTGGAGAGAAAACAGGGAAAACGACGTATAAAGGGCTCTTATATCAAAAAGCGAACAAAACTCCCAAAAATCCTGTAAAATCAGCTTTCTCTGTCTGAAAACAAAGGGAAACTCCGGAAAATCTGGTGAAGATGCTCGGACCTCATTAAAAGTATTAAAATAGGACATTCTTCTATAAAATTGAGCAATAAATCATAAAGATCTGGTAAAAATGGGGTTTCAGTGTCAAAAAAAACCAAAGAATAAATCCTTCAAATTGTGTAAAATTGGGATTTCTCCGCCAAAAAAACCGAGGAAAACTCCTAACAATTCTTAAAAAGGGGTTCCACCGTCAAAAAACCAAGGAAAACTTCTGACAAACCTGTAAAAATGGGCTTCCTCTGTCTAAAACGAAGGGAATCTCCGGAAAATCCTGTAAAAATGGGGATTTCTAGAGAAGACTCACGGATATCTCTAAAAGTAGTACAATGGGAAATTTTCTGCCAAAGAAAAATGAGGAATAAATCCTAAACCTAGCCTTACACGATCGTTTTTTTCGTTGTTCCAAACTGTCGGGTAAAACGGACGGAAAGTGGAGGAAGGTCGGTTTTGAATCCGCTCCTAGTTCTCTTCGAAGACATCAGGGATAACCAAACTTTTTTGCATGTGGACCCCATTTACCCGACAAAAAACCTAGTAACTCCAGCATTCCTGCATAAAATGGGGTTTTCTTAAAAAACACCACGTGAAACGCCTGAAAGTTGGTAAAAATAGGGTTTCTTTGTCAAAATAACCTTAGAAAACTCCCCAAAATCTAGTAAAAATGTGACGTCTCAGGCCTCAAAATCGAGGAAAAAAAAAAAAAATTTCGACAAAACAAAAGGAATAACTCTGAAAAATCTGAAAAAAAAACTTTGAAAATTTTTCTAAATTAAAAATACATACTTGAAATTATACTTCCCCTCCTTAAACTTCCTTTCCTTAATACTTTCCCCTCGTTATACTTCCCCCTCCGTTATATTTCCCCTCTTTAATACTTCCCCCTCCTATATTGTTCCTTCTCTTTAATAGCATTTTTTGGTCATCAAATAATAGGGTTTATTGAATTAAAAAGATAAGAATGAAATAACCACAGTTTTGGGGATTTTCAGATTGAATAATATGATACCCAGAACATTGGAAAAAGCACAGGGTATGATCTACTAATGAGCACCTCTCTGTTCCAACAGATGCAGCCATAACTGCGCCAAGTGACCGATGCAGAATAACTTCCAGGCAATGTTTTGTAATCCACGCAGCAATAAATGATCAATCAATGCATAAAATTGCTGTATCATCGAAACAGCGATAACTACCAAGCAATGTCTCTTCCTAATTGGTATCATCCTGACCAAGACTGCAATAACTGTCGGGCAATGGCCACCGCTTCCCAACCGCTGCAGCGATTACTATCTCCCCCTGATCTACAGCAATCGCTGTATCATCCTGACCGAGACTGCAATAACTGTCTGCCAATGGCCGCCTCTTCCTAAACGGTGCAGCAATTGCTTCTCCCCCTGATCAATGCAGCAATCGCTGTTTCATCCAGACCGAGACTGCCATAACTGTCAGCCAATAGCCGCCTCTTCCATCATCAAAATTGAAACAGTTTCAGGCCATTGGGGCGATAAATATCTGTGAGACTTTTTTCGTCAAGCGGAAGTTAAAATTAGGGTTCAAAAATGGTTGTTTTTAAAAGAGAAATCCTCACTAAAAACAAGCCGACCGCAAAAATAGATGAATAGATCGAGGCTAGACACCTAAAAAGTTAAAGGACCGCCCAAGGTGAAGTAGCTCATAGATTCCCTCTGTCCTCTCCCGGGGCCGACATCGGACGCCTCCGCCGTCAAAGGCCCCTCCCATAGAGAGGGCCCCGTTCACAAAAGAGCCGTCGATTAATATGGGAAGAGTGTAAAAACGGTCCCTTTTGTCGGCTACGAGTCCGAAAGGGACGTTTTTGTTTGTTACCTTTTACAAGCCGAATTTTTTTGAAGGCCCCGGGGTTTCTTCATTTTCAAGAGCGCACTGATCTACTTTTCACACGAGTCAAAAGGTCACACAAACAAAAAAAGCCAAAACAAGAATAACAAAATTTATTTTGAAACAGAAAACATTCGGTTTATCAAAACGGCTGTCCCTTCTCGATAGATACAAAAACTCCTGCTGCAATAATTGCCAGGTAATGGCTGCCTCTTCATAACCGATGCAGCGATTACTGTCTCACCCTGACCAATGCAGAAATCGCTGTATCATCCTGACCGAGACTGCTATAACTGTCAGCCAATGGCCGCCTCTTCCTAAACGGTGCAGCAATTGCTTCTCCCCCTGATCAATGCAGTAATAGCTGTATCATCCTGACCGAGAGTGCAGTAACTGTCAGCCAATGGCCACCTCTTCCTAAACGGTGTAACAATTCTCTCCCTAATCAACGCTGCAATAGCTGTATCATCCTGAACGAGACAGCATTAACTGTCAACCAATGGCTGCCTCTTCCTAACAAATGCAGTAATCACTGTATCATCCTGAACAAGACTGCAATAACTGTCTGCCAATGGCTGCCGCTTCCCAACCGATGCAGCGATTGCTGTCTCCCCCTGATCAATGCAGCAATCGCGATATCATCCTGACCGAGACAGCAATAACTGTCTGCCAGTGGCCGCCTCTTACCAACCGATGCTATCTCCCCCCTGATCAATGCAGAAATCGCTTTATCATCCTGACCGAGACTGCCATAACTGTCAGCCAATAGCCGCCTCTTCCTAAACGGTGTAACAATTCTCTCCCTAATCAACGCAGCAATAGCTGCATCATCCTGACCGAGACTGCCATAACTGTCAGCCAATAGCCGCCTCTTCCTAAACGGTGTAACAATTCTCCCCTAATCAACGCAGCAATAGCTGCATCATCCTGAACGAGGCAGCAATAACTGTCAATCATGGCTGCCTCTCCCTAACCAATGTAGTAATCACTGTGTCATCCACAGCGAGACAGCAATAACTGTCAGGTAATGGCCGCCTCTTTCCCAACCGATGCAACGATTGCTGTCTCCCCCTGATCAATGCAGAAATCGCTGTATCATCAAGAACAAGACTGCAATAAATGTTAGCTAATGGCCGCCTCTTCCTAAATGGTGCAGCAATTGCTTCTCCCCCTGATCAATGCAGTAATAGATGTATCTGACCGAGAGTGCAGTAACTGTCAGCCAATAGCCGCCTCTTCCTAAACGGTGTAACAATTCTCTCCTTAATCAACGGAGCAATAGCTGTATCATCCTGAATGAGGCAGCAATATCTCCCTAACCTGTACAGCGATTGCTTGCCTCCCTGATCAATGCCGCGATTGCTGTCTCTTCCAGGTACTACCAGATCAGTGTCATATGGTCTCCAAAAACCCTTGCCTTCAATTTTAGACGTTAAATCGGATTTTTCAAACCAACTTTTTGACTGATCCTGTAAGACAAAAGAAAAATTGTTTTTACTTAACATACGAAAATTGAATATAAGTGGGCAGTGATGTAAAATGGTCGTATTTAAGATGATAGGCGGAGTGTAGAAGGGAGGAGAGCATTATGTATTCCTCAAGCATAAGACAAGTTGACTAATGGCGGCGATTTGTCCGTCTGATTGATTCTTCGGCTGACGCTACCTAATCGGTTACAGACCCGCGAGGGTGCCCCCTCACTAACGCTCCATCATCCATTAATACGCGTCCAATTCACGATCTATCTTTCATATACAACCTCGAGTTTTTTAAGGACAGACTTCTTTTAAATTGGAGGGTAATTTGAAAGAAAGGTAAAAACAATCCCAAATTATTTCACTGTACGCTTAAGTTTCTTGTGTTCCCACGAGAACTCCTCAAGAGATCTCTTTTTATTTTACTTTTCATCATTTCTAAAAGAGAGAAAAAACCCGTTTTCCTTTTCAGATTTCGCAAAATTTATCCAAACATTATGGACCACCCCAGATTTTGATAACCTGAAGGGCTAAATCGTTCATCAATTTTTTTTTCTGCTGCAAAAAAATCTTTTTATGTCCTAATACTTGATTTATTACGTCCGTTTTCCGGTTTAGTGTCCAGTTTGAATGGTTCCGAGAGCGAGTTGTTACAAGTTTTGTGGTCGAAGACTCTGAGGGTCTTTGGGGAGATTTTCTTTCAAAAAGGGGATCGTAATCTCCTCTTTTGGGCTTCAGAAAATGTGGGAGCTCCATTGACATCTTTACACTCGACTATTTGCTTATTTTTCAAAAAGATTACTAGTTTACACAATAATGGAGAAAAGGTTTTAAGCCTGAAGGTTTAACACGGATTTTTGAGCTTTTTAAGTTCTAAACTGGCGTCCTATTCTTCAGGATTGACTTTTACAACTGGTGAAGGCTTTTGATTTTTTTTCGGCTGAGAAGAAATGGGTTCCTAATACCCTTCAACAATGATTCTGCGGCACAGAAACCAAAAAACCGAGGATAAAACCCAAAAAACCAGAGACGGGCAAAATCTTAATCATGAATATGATTAAGATTTTTAATCATAGGAATATTTTTCTGTGATAAAGAATAAGATTAAAATCTTAATCACAGAGATGATTAAGAATAAAATCTTAATCACAGAGATGATTAAGAATAAAATCTTAACCACAGAGATGATTAAGAATAAAATCTTAATCACAGAGATGATTAAGAATAAAATCTTAATCACAGAGATGATTAAGAATAAATCTTAATCACAGAGATGATTAAGAATAAAATCTTAATCACAGGAAATCTGTGATTAAACTCTTAATCACAGGAAATCTGTGATTAAACTCTTAATCACAGGAAATCTGTGATTAAACTCTTAATCACAGGAAATCTGTGATTAATCACAGGAAGTCTGTGATTAATCATAGGAAAAAACGATTAATCATTGGAATTTGGGATTAATTAAGGAAAATAATGATTAATCATTGGAATTTGGGATTAATTAAGGAAAATAATGATTAATCATTGGAATTTGGGAGTAATTAAGGAAAATAATGATTAATCATTGGAATTTGGGATTAATTAAGGAAAAAGCTTGATCAATCATCAGAAAATGGTGTAATCACAGGAATCTGTGAATATTGTCACCTCTGATCACAATTTACTCTCAATAACTAAAAACTCAAAATCTATTAATCTCACACTCCAAAATTTTAATTTTACAACTCCAAAAATTTATAATATTGGCAAAAAAATATTTTTGAAAAATTAAACCTACAATATGGATTATTAATAGTTATGGTAGTTCAACTGAAGTTGCTTATTATTTTATGAATTATAAATTTAGGGATTAATAGAATAATTTTATACTTTACGCTTAATTAATTTTGACAAACCAAAATATGTATTTGAAATATTATAAATTTTTGGAGTTGTAAAATTAAAATTTTGGAGTGTTAGAGATTGATAGATTTTGAGTTTTTAGTTATTGAGAGTAAATTGTGATCACTGTGTAAGTAAAGTGTGATCAGGTGACAATATTCACAGATTCCTGTGATTACACAATTTTCTGATGATTGATCAAGCTTTTTCCTTAATTAATCCCAAATTCCAATGATTAATCATTATTTTCCTTAATTAATCCCAAATTCCAATGATTAATCATTATTTTCCTTAATTAATCCCAAATTCCAATGATTAATCGTTTTTTTCCTATGATTAATCACAGACTTCCTGTGATTTTGGAATTAATTAAGGAAAATAATGATTAATCATTGGAATTTGGGATAATTAAGGAAAAAGCTTGATCAATCATCAGAAAATTGGAATTCCTGTGATTAATCACAGATTTCCTGTGATTAAGAGTTTAATCTCAGATTTCCTGTGATTAAGATTTTATTCTTAATCATCTCTGTGATTAAGATTTTATTCTTAATCATCTCTGTGATTAAGATTTTATTCTTAATCATCTCTGTGATTAAGATTTTATTCTTAATCATCTCTGTGATTAAGATTTTATTCTTAATCATCTCTGTGATTAAGATTTTATTCTTAATCATCTCTGTGATTAAGATTTTAATCTTATTCTTAATCACAGAAAAATATTCCTATGATTAAAAATCTTAATCATATTCATGATTAAGATTTTGCCCATCTCTGCAAAAAACATCCTCAAATGTGGGTTTCTCTGCCGGAGAATAATGGAAAACGCTTTAAAAATCCAGTAAAAAAAATGCCTTCTTGACCAAATGAGAGGGAAGAGGAAAGCGCACTAAAGTACTAGTTTGAAAAGCTCCCAACGAAAACTTCCTTAAAGAGAAAAAACAATATAGGAGGGGGAAGTATTCAGGAGGGGAAGCATTAAGGAAAGGATGCTTAAGGAGAGGGAAGTATAATTTCAAGTATTTTTTAATTTAGTACAATTTTTCTTCCTTTTCGAAAAATTTTCAAAGTTATCGCCCCAATGGCCTGATTAAGATACTGTTTCTGTTGATGATGGAAGAGGCAGCCATCGCCTGGCAGTTAATGCTGTCTCAGTCAGGATGGTACGGCTGCACTGGATAGGAAGAGACATTGCCTGGTAGTTATCGCTGTTTCGATCAGGATGATACAGCATGCATTGATTGATCATTTTTTTGCTGCGTCGATCAGAAAACATTGCCTGGCAGTTATTCTGCATCGGTCACTTGGCGCAGTTATGGCTGCATCTGTTGGAATAGAGCTCGTTAGTTGAGATGGGAGATACCCTGTGCTTTTCCCAATGTTCTGGGTATCTTATTTTTCAATCTGAAAATCCCCAAAACTGTGTTATTTTATTCTTATCTTTTTAATTCAATAAACCCTATTATTTGATGACCAAAAAATGCTATTAGCACGCTCAGCCAATCAGAAAGAAGATTCCAAAATTGAAAGGCGCTGTCCGTTTAACTGGTCCATTTAACGAATGGTTTTCCTTTAATAATAAGACCGAAGGATTCATAGCGCGCATTTTTCAGGCGTGAACTCCCCGAGGCTCGACAAAAAGAACGTTATTGAATCTACTTAATAACAGCCACTTAAGACGTCGTAGCTGGCATCTTATCAAAAAAATTATTTTCTTCCTGCGATCTCGGGCAAATCGGGCGAAAAGTATCGTATAAGAATTTTCGGCGTTCTTTTGATCTGAGGAGAACAGGTGTCGGACGGATGAATGTGATGTCAACACATGACTTTTGTGCTTTTCCCACACAAGTCGACGGTTTTACCTAGGATGCAACCTACCCAAAGGAGGACAAAAGAACGGAAAAGTTACCTTGGAGGAGTCGACAAAAAAAATAAAATTTATTAGCCGAAGGTGCCGAATCCGACTAGGAAGTAGTTTTTTTCCCTCCCCCAAGATTAGATGATGAAAAAAGTAGGTACCACTGCCTCAATCGCTTTTGTCCAATTTTTAAATCAAAGTTGTTAGGTGTACAAAATGAAGGCTAAAATCTACAAAATTCAAATTTACCCTGTGGCTGAGTTTCATTTTGTACACCTAATAAATAAAATCGTAGGAAATTTAATTCTTTATAAATTTGCACTTAATTATTTTTTTCTAGGATGCACCATTTTCGGAAAATAATTTTTTTTAAAAATAAATTTATCTTGAAAACAGTGCGTCCTAGAGAAAAAATGAATAGAATAAAAATTAAAGAGAATTAAATTTCCAACAGATTTTATTTAGTGCATTTTTTCAAAATCTGTAACGGTTTACGATTTACAAGCCGTTAAAAATTAACCTTCTTAAAGGTTATACTTCAATAACCTTCTTACACGGAGAAGGTCATCTTTTGATGGACTTTAACGCCTAAAATGTTCAAAATTTTGAAAAAATGAACTACCAGGTGTACTAAAACTCGGCTAAAATCTACAAAATTCAAATTTACCTGTGGCTGAGTTTCATTTTGTACACCTAATAAATAAAACTTGTAGGAAATTTAATTCTCTATAAATTTGCACTAATTATTTTTTTCTAGGATGCACCATTTTCGGAAAATAATTTTTTTTTAAATAAATTTATCTTGAAAACAGTGCGTCCTAGAGAAAAAATGAATAGAATAAAAATTAAAGAGAATTGAATTTCCAACATATTTATTAGTGCATTTTTTCAATATCTGTAACGGTTTACGATTTACAAGCGTTTAAAAATTAACCTTCTTAATGGTTATACTTCAATAACCTTCTTACACGGAGAAGATCAACTTTTGATGGACTTTAACGCCTAAAATGTTCAAAATTTGAAAAAATGAACTACTAGGTGTACAAAATGACAATACAAAATTCAAATTTACCCTGTGGCTTAGTTTCATTTTGTACACCTAACAGATTAGATGTAAAAGGGGTTTCAAATCAATTTTTTCTGCTACCTATTCCAGAAATAAAGATTGCTAAATAAGTTTTCCTTTCGCTCAACATGGCGGCCTTCAAATGCGGACCAATTTAATGACAGACGATTTAGGGTTGAACGTGGGAAATGAGAGCATTTTGGGGATCTTTGTTCACCCTCTGGCATGTATCGAATTGGCACACACGACTGGGGTGAAAGGGGTGGCTGCACTGATTCCAACGAAATGGGGGATCTGTTTCGGTTAGTTCAAAGGTTAAGACTTCCAGTATATGCCAATCTAAACTCTTTATTGAGACGTTCTCTGCCATCTTCGGTCCGGCTTCTCGCTTCTCGTGATTATGAAGGCGGTGTATCGGAATGCGACTTGGGAGCTCGCTCGGCGTAAATTGGATTTTAGTGGCCTTCGGCTAGACGCTTACCGGTTTAAACTTTATAACATTTTAGAGATGGGGAAGGAAAAAAAAAAACGCATAAAATTTTAGAAGGCAGGTGGTGTTCGACATCCACGACTCCGTGCCACGTGTACAATACAGTTCTATAAGAGATCCGTGACTGATTTTACCCGAGTCTTAAAGAGGACCATCTGCAGTCTGATTTCACGGAGCCCTTCGCTTTTTTCCTCCTCCGAATAAGAAAACCGTCATCTAGGAATGCTTTTTAAAAAAAATAAATCACCACCATTTTCAACTGAAAGAGTCAAAATTTGTGAGAAGAAGTCGATACGATTTTCTTCTGACGTAATAACATGTCCAAAGGAGAAAATGCGCGTGAAATGAGCGGTTCGCCCATGAATGAACGGCGAGGCGGACCTCCCGCGGGTCGCTACCGTCCGAAGACTCACGTCGCTCAGACGCAAACTGTTTTCCTAATGACCGAAAATTTTCAAACATTTTGTAATGTTAATCCGCTTCCGCTTTCTGGCGGCGATCATTTCCCTTTGACACGATTTAAAAACGGTGCCCCATTTTGTCACGGACGTCATAAAATATGGAGGGGGGCCCAGTACGCCATTTATCACAGTTTACTTTTGTCCTCGTCCAAGGGTTGCTTGAACAATGAGTCCACCCCTCGAAAAACCTACTGGGTATCCGACTAAAAGTAATTATCGAAAAATAAATAGAATACTGACTCATAAAATCGATATATTTCTCACAGTCAAGGATGATTATCGCCGTCTATCTTTTGATCTCATTGAGCATCGTTCAAAATTTTCATTTCAAACTTTTTAACTGAAATTTTTGTCATTCAGAGCACAACTTTTTGGTGGCTCATGCAGCAACAGACTAAGCAACGGTTGCCCATAGATGCTCTTAGGTAACCAAGTTGGTGTCACTGGAGAACCCATGTTGGTATCACTGGTGTAACCATGTTGATGTGTTTTTATCCATGTCGAGCTCACTGGGCCATGTTGGTATAACTGGTGTAACCATGTTGATGTTGTTTTATCCATGTTGAGGTCACTGGTGTGGACATGTTGGTATAACTGGTGTGGCCATGTTGATGTGGTTTTATCCATGTTGAGGTCACTGGTATGGACATGTTGGTATCACTGGTGTAACCATGTTGATGATGGTTTATCCATGTTGAGGTCACTGGTGTGGACATGTTGGTGTCACTGGCGCAGCCATGTTGATGTGGTTTTATCCATGTTGAGGTCACTGGTATGGACATGTTGGTATTACTGGTGTAGCCATGTTGATGTTGTTTTATCCATGTTGAGGTCACTGGTGTGGGCATGTTGGAATTACTGGTGTAACCATGTTGATGTTATATCCATGTGGAGGTCACTGGAGTGGGCACGTTGGTATCACTGGTTTAACCATGTTGACGTTGTTTTATCCATGTTGAGGTCACTGGTGTGACGATGTAGGTGTCGCTGCAAAAACAAGGTTGATGATACAGCTATATCCCTTTTGTTGTCGCTGCATAAGCCAGGTTGCTGATACTGCTGTAACCTTATTGTTGTACCTGCGGAAACCATGTTGGCGACATTGCTATACACATGATGTTGTTGCTGCAGAAACCATATTTGTGACACTGCTGTAACCTTTTAAATGTCGCTGCAGAAACCATGTTGATGACATAACCTTGTTGTCGCTGTAGAAACCAAGTTGGTGGCACTGTTGTAACCTCTTTGTTCTCAACATGGTTTCTGCAGTGACAACAACAAGGTTATAGCAGTGTCATCGACACGGTTTCTGCAGCGACATTTAAATGGTTACAGCAGTGTTACCAACATGGTTCCTGCAGCGATAACAACAAGGTTATAGAAGTGTCACCAACATGGCTTATGCAGCGACAACAAAGAGGTTACAACAGTGCCATAAATATGGTTTCTGCAGCGACAACCTCAAGGTTATAGCAGTGTCACCAACATGGTTTCAGCAGCGACATTTACAAGGTTATAGCAGTGTCATAAATATGGTTTCAGCATCGACAACATCAAGGTTATAGCAGTGTCACCAACATGGTTTCTGCAGCGACAACAACAAGGGTACAGCAATGTCACTAACTTTCCGGGATTCTTCCAGAGTCATCATTCCATGCGACACGCCCAAACCAGAAGCGGAGTTATTGTGAGTATTTATTACTAATAACTCCGCCCACACAATCATTTTTTCATTCTACCTCAACACCTCTCAACAGGTAATAAAAGAGGAAATGGAATATACGATTAACGGACTCTCGACTTTATAATGAAACATTTAGGCGTCTTTTATAGCCGATAAAACTCGGCAATTACAAACATCATTGGATATCTCGAGTCGTTATATTCGAGCTGTAAAAGCATCTATTACCTATAATGTATTCATGACTTGTTGCATTCGTGTCCGATCGGATTCGCGACGTTTCGTACCCTCTCGAAAAGCCCGGGAAGGGGTAAAGGAAGAAAGGGGGAGAAAAAAGCGGTACCTACAGCGTAGTCACTTCCTCGTGAGGGAAATTCAGGCCACGCCTCGAACTTCCAGGCCTGCGGACATCAATTATCAACATTCATCTTTTAAAGACAATGGAACGTTAAACTAGTCCTAACGGGTAAATAACGCCATTTACGCCACTCGGTTTGCTCAAGGGTTTCGCTCAAAAGGTCGTTTTCTGCTTTAATAGATACCTAAAATGATACTACGGACTTATAAAGCTTGGACCACCAGGAAGAAGAAAAAAAAAAAGTTTTTTGACCGAAAAATTTCATCGTTTACAAACCCCTACGAAAGCCGTCTCGTCTATAAATACCGACGGCCTTTTCTCATGGTAATTCCCCAATGAAAGGTCCTACATCCAGGTTTATAAGCATTTCATATTTAATTTAGTATGAAGTAAAAAACTAATTTCTAAACTTTTTAACCGAGATGATTGTCATTCAGGGCACAACTTGTTGGTGTCTCAAGTGAGCAACGTGCGGCAGCGGTGCTGATCTAATGTAACCAAGTTGGTGTTACTAGTGTAGCCATGTTGGTATCACTGGTGTAATCATGATGATGTTTTATCCATGTTGAGGTCACTGGTGTAACCATGTAGGTTTCGCTGAAGAAACCCTGTTGGTGACACTGCTGTAACCTTTTTTTTTTTCGCTACAGAAACCATGTAAAAAACTAATTTCTAAACTTTTTAACCGAGATGTTTGTCATTCAGGGGACAACTTGTTGGTGTCTCAAGTGAGCGACGTGCAACAGACGTAGCAACGGTTGCACGTAGCTGATCTAATGTAACCAAGTTGGTGTCACAGGTGTAGCAATGCTGGTAGCACTGGTGTAATCGATGTTTTATCCATGTTGAGGTCACTGGTGTAACCATGTAGGTGTCGCTGAAGAAACCCTGTTGGTGACACTGCTGTAACCTTGTTGTTTACACTACTGATACCATGTAAAAAAACTAATTTCTAAACTTTTTAACCGAGATGTTTGTCATTCAGGGCACAACTTGTTGGTGTCTCAAGTGAGCGACGTGCAACAGACGCAGTAACGGTTTCACGTAGCTGATCTAATGTAACCAAATTGGTGTCACTAGTGTAGCCATGTTGGTATCACTGGTGTAATCATGATGATGTTTTATCCATGTTGAGGTCACTGGTGTAACCATGTAGGTGTTGCTGCAGAAACCATGTTGATGCCACTGCTATATCCTTGTTTGTGACTGCAAAAACCATGTTGGTGTCATTGCAATATCCTTGTTGTGGCGACGCTGCAGTAACCATGTTGGTGACACTGATATAACCTAACTCAAATTTTAAACATTTTTGTAGTCTCTTTTTCCTTCCTGTTTTTATCTCTTCCTTTTAAATTTGATTTAAATTACTTTGTGGGGGTTCTCAAAAATTATTCTCTTATACAGGGTGTCCGGAAACACATGGCAAGCGTCTGGGAGAGCGTTAAAAAGTGGTTTTACGAAAAAAAGTTAAACGTAAACCCCCCTTAATTTAAATCAAAGAATTTGATGGTGTAGTTTAAAATCCGCCTAGATATACAGGGTGTCCCAGACACAACCTAACTTCGTTATTTCAAATGAGAACCCCTATTTTTATTTCAGATTCGTAATCTACGCAAAATTTCCAGTAGATTTGAGTACTCATATGACGATTTTGGACAACTTTTAAAAAATGTCAAATTTTAGCGTTTTTTGCTCTAAAATCCGTTAAAATTGACCTAGGAGACTCGTTTTTTTTAATTCCACTTATTTTTTCCCGAAGAATCCAACTGTCTCAAATTTGAGCATCTTCGCATTCTGCATCACGAGATTTCGTCGCTAATGGCCTTTTTTCAAGTTTAACTCCAAATTCCATACTTCAAAAATGGAAATTAGCGATTTGTTGACGGAATTTTAATTTTTGATGCATAAACAGAAAAGACGCTGTAGCTCTTTCAAAATTTGTGGTTCGAAAGAAAAATTCCTTTCAACAAGTGCTAATTTTCATTTCTGAACTAATTTGGGTTCTAACTTGAAAAAAGGCCATTAGCGACGAAATCTCGTGATGCAGAATGCGAAGATGCTCAAATTTGAGACAGTTGGATTCTTCGGGAAAAAATAAGTGGAATTAAAAAAAAAACGAGTCTCCTAGGTCAATTTTAACGGATTTTAGCGCAAAAAACGCTAAAATTTGACATTTCTTAAAAGTTGTCCAAAATCGTCATATGAGTACTCAAATCTACTTGAAATTTTGCGTAGATTACGAATCTGAAATAAAAAATAGGGGTTCTCATTTGAAATAACGAAGTTAGGTTGTGTCTGGGACACCCTGTATATCCAGGCGGATTTTAAACTACACCATCAAATTCTTTGATTTAAATTAAGGGGGGTTTACTTTTAACTTTTTTTCGTAAAACCACTTTTTAACGCTCTCCCAGACGCTTGCCATGTGTTTCCGGACACCCTGTAGATGGATGTGATATAACCTTGTTGTGGTCGCTGCAGCATGTTGGTGAGATTGCTGTAATCTTGATGTTGTCGCTGCAGAAACCATATTTATGACACTGCTGTAACCATGTAAATGTCGCTGCTGAAACCATGTTGGTGACACTGCTATATCCTTGTTGTTGTCGCTGCTGAAACCGTGTTGGTGATACTGCTACATCCATGATGTTGTCACTGCAGAAACCGATTTTTTTTTCGCTCTCCACACGAGCTTTTCTTGCTAGAGCAAAAAAATTAACCCCCTCGTATTGATTAAATTAGTTTGAATTTAGAAAAATCTCAAAGATGGATTTCTGAAAAAACGTGGAAATTAAACACACATAAGCTCGCGCATGCGCGTTGTTCTGCTTTCGTAAACTCACATGTACCTAAATTTTTGTTTAGTGACCTTTCTTAAACCAAACAGCACCTTTTGCAAGGTAAATCCTCCGCCTTCTGGATTTTCTTTATTCGTCAAATAATGATCCATTGAGAATATTCGATTGTAGGTGGTTGAACAATGTTTCTGCTTAGGAAATCCACCCAGGAAGTAAAATACATAAAAATGGAAGAAGAGGCGTTTATATTCTTCATTTCTCTCATAAGGAACGTCCTAATTTTTTTTACAATCAGGAAAACATTCAGAGAAATTAATAATTTGATTGCACAAAAAGTCATAAAGTGTGAATAAAATGTTAATCTGAGGGCAATAATTACGTGTTTATGGAAAAATTTCGATGTTCGACAATAATAGGATTGCTTATTTTTATAACTCGGGACGAATCGATGAAAAAGGCGTTTATCTTATTAGTTATTAAATCGTACAACCTTGTTGAATGTGGCTATAAAAAAGGCGACGATCCTAAATTCCTCCGTTTCCATTCGTATTCATGCGGTTTTACAACTTTTATGAATAAATGAGGGATGATGTGAGGTGGGCGTTGGAGAAAAAGGCGAAGTAACACCGGCAGGATAATTAGAGGCGACAGATACGCGCAGGAGTAGGATTGGATTAGGGAAAACAGGGAGCAGATGATAAATCATGGCCCCCTGACCGTTTTCAAAACAACGAAACGCCTTCCTTTTCCCTATATTTTTCATATAAATCAAAGCCAATCGGCGCAAATCAGAGTTGAAATTTTCGTTTTTTTAACCTCGACCTGCTATTCTGATTAGATCTGGATGAAAAATGGTAGAAACGTTTCTGAAAACATATTTTTTTTTAAGTTAAAAACGAAGTGCTGCCATCTACATACCCTGAGGAGGTTCCCATTTAGGGTCCTTATGGACCCTACATGCTTACTACAGTGTTGCCAACATGGTTTCTACAGCGACAACAACATGGTTTCTGCAGTGTCACCAAAATGGTTTCTGCAGTGACAACAACAAGGTTATAGCAGTTTTTGGTGCAAAACTGTTCCCAATGCCGCCTAGACATTCCAAAAATAACGAGAACGTACTTATGTAAAAAAATTTCCGACGATTTTTAGTGCTCAAATATAGGAAAGTAATTTTAGGAATCTTCCCTCTCTGTATAACATTTGGTTGAATTTTGATGTCAAATTCCTCCTTAAGGCGAGATGCCCTTTTTTACTGGAATTAAAGAAGTTTTCTTAGTTTCTTTCTTTTGCCCGAGAAACTATCTTTTCTCCAAATTTTTGGGACATTACCAGGTTATTTAAGATCTGTCACCTCATGAAGAACATTTCTAAAAACCAGGTTTTGAGGGTAAAAGTTAAAATGTTTCTAGAGGGAATTTTCAACCCAATTTTCATAAAAATACTTGAAGTTTTGTGATTTGTATATGGAAAACAAGACGTTTGACACTAATATGGAGTCAGTGTCATAATCATAAATATGGTTTCTGCAGCGACAACATCAAGGTTATAGCAGTGTCACCAACACGGTTTCTGCAGCGACAACATCAATGTTATAGCAGTGTCACCAACATGGTTTTTGCAGTGACAACAACAGGCTATATCATTGCACTAACATGGTTTCAGCAGCGACAACAACAAGGGTATAGTAGTGTCATCCACATGGTTTCAGCAGCGACAACATCAAGGTTATAGCAGTGTCACCTATATGGTTTCTGCAGCGACAACATCAAGGTTATAGCAGTGTCACCAACATGGTTTCTGCAGCGACAACAACAAGGGTACAGCAGTGTCACCAATATGGTTTCTGCAGCGACAACATCAAGGTTATAGCAGTTTTTGGTGCAACGAGCTTCCTTTTTCCCGAACGTTTGTCAGTGTTTCTCACCTTTTTTGACGAAGAAGTCTCCTTTGCCAGAACTTCTCGAAGTTTTCCACGTTCCTCCAGGTTCCATTTTCCAAAGGAAAACTTTTTAGAAAAAACTGCTCCCAATTCCGCCTAGACATTCCAAAAATAACGAGAACGAGCTTTTGTGAAAAATTTTCTGACGATTTTTAGTGATCAAATATAGGAAAGTAATTTTAGGAATCTTCCCTCTCTGTCTAACATTTGGTCGAATTTTGATGTCAAATTCCTCCTTAAGGCGAGATGCCCTTTTTTACTGGAACTTTACAAGTTTACAGCAGTGTCATATACAGGGTGTCCGGAAACACATGGCAAGCGTCTGGGAGAGCGTTAAAAGTGGTTTTACGAAAAAAAGTTAAATGTAAACCCCCCTTAATTTAAATCAAAAAATTTGATGGTGTAGTTTAAAATCCTCCTGGATATACAGGGTGTCCCAGACACAACCTAACTTCGTTATTTCAAATGAGAACCCCTATTTTTATTTCAGATTCGTAATCTACGCAAAATTTCAAGTAGATTTGTTTACTCATATGACAATTTTGGACAACTTTTAAAAAATGTCAAAATTTAGCGTTTTTTGCGCTAAAATCCGTTAAAATTGACCTAGGAGACTCGTTTTTTTTTAATTCCACTTATTTTTTCCCGAAGAATCCAGCTGTCTCAAATTTGAGCATCTTCGCATTCTGCATCACGAGATTTCGTCGCTAATGGCCTTTTTTCAAGTTTAACTCCAAATTCCATACTTCAAAAATGGAAATTAGCGATTTGTTGACGGAATTTTAATTTTTGATGCATAAACACAAAAGACGCTGTAGCTCTTTCAAAATTTGTGGTCCGAAAGAAAAATTCCTTTCAACAAGTGCTAATTTCATTTCTGAACTAAAAATTTGGGTTCTAACATGAAAAAAGGCCATTAGCGACGAAATCTCGTGATGCAGAATGCGAAGATGCTCAAATTTGAGACAGTTGGATTCTTCGGGAAAAAATAAGTGGAATTAAAAAAAAACGAGTCTCCTAGGTCAATTTTAACGGATTTTAGCGCAAAAAACGCTAAATTTTGACATTTTTTAAAAGTTGTCCAAAATCGTCATATGAGTACTCAATTCTACTTGAAATTTTGCGTAGATTACGAATCTGAAATAATAAATAGGGGTTCTCATTTGAAATAACGAAGTTAGGTTGTGTCTGGGACACCCTGTATATCCAGGCGGATTTTAAACTACACCATCAAATTCTTTGATTTAAATTAAGGGGGGTTTACATTTAACTTTTTTTCGTAAAACCACTTTTTAACGCTCTCCCAGACGCTTGCCATGTGTTTCCGGACACCCTGTATATGGTTTCGGCAGCGACAACATCAAGGTTATAGCAGTGTCACCAACATCGTTTCTGCAGCGACAACAACAAGGGTCACCAACATGGTTCTAACTAAGGAAGTTTTCTTAGTTTCTTTCTTTTGCCCGAGAAACTATCTTTTCTCCAAATTTTTGGGACTTTACCAGGTTATTTTAGATCTGTCACCTCATGAAGAACATTTCTAAAACCAGGTTTTGAGGGTAAAAGTTAAAATGTTTCTAGAGGGAATTTTCAACCCAATTTTCATAAAAATACTTGAAGTTTTGTGATTTGTATATGGAAAACAAGACGTTTGACACTAATACCTTTCACCCGGCTTATGGAGGGCTTCATGTCAAATATTGATACCTACAAAAAGATGAAAATTTCCAGGTAAGTGGAGATAGCTTAGTACTTAAAAAGGGACATGACTTTCCTACTTTACAAAAGAGATTCTGGAAGCTTAAGTGATATTTTGACTCTCGTTTTCAAAAGGGTCCTTCACTCAGTGACACTAAAACGTCAAAGTGTTTACGTCTTTTTAAAAATCTTTTGTGGGTGGTCACCGGACGGCCGGCGGGCACAACAGACAAGATAGCTGTTACTGTTAGGAACTTGAAAAAAATTCTTCGCCTCAAAAGGAATGGGTTTTTTATAGGAAAAAAATAAACCACAAGGTAACAATAGGGAGACCATAAAATCCGGCGTGTCATAGCTCTATGATTGTCCACTTGGAAGTCGACATTTAAAAAATTAACATGAGGCCTGGGAAAAGAGAGAGAAGGTGCGATTAGAAAATATCTCGCTCGTAATCCTTATGGGTAATTGAATTGGACAGGACTCACTGGGAGATATGAATTATGGGCGGCAGGCCTTTTTTATTTTTTATTTTTACCGCTTTGTAGGTAGAATATATATGTATATATTTTTTTTCCTCTGTGTATATTGTGTGTTAAGGGACCGGGCAGTCGGATGATTTGTGACTCTGCGCCCGAAGCTTCGGCATTCCAAATTTCCCAACTCATTCTCCAACAGTTTTTGCCGTCTCGGTATCCCTTACGCACAGAAATCACCAAATCTGATACTTTTAATCTCAGAAGTGGGATGTGGAGTTTCATACCTTTTTTTAAAGGAAAATGAAACTTACTTGTTCAGGCACTTGTACAATTACTTGTATATCTAACTTTTTATTTAATCTAACTTGTAAACTAATTAACCTTGTAAACTTGTAAATTAACCTTGTAAACTTGTAAATTAACCTTGTAAACTTGTAAATTAACCTTGTAAACTTGTAAATTAGCCTTGTAAACTTGTAAATTAACCTTGTGAACTTGTAAATTAACCTTGTAAACTTGTAAATTGTACACATTGTAAATCTAACTTGCTGTAAAGAGCTTTATGCTCATGGCAAATTGGCAAATAAATTATTATTATTAAAGCTGTCCATGGTGGCCAAAATTTGTCGACCACTAACTATTTTTCGTAATTAGAAATGATTCAATGTTCGACTTAGAAATCCAACTGATGATGGCTTTTTATAAAAGCCGAAACCGATCAATGAAATCATTTTGTGACTTGTTTCTTTTTGGCGTTTTCCGTCAGGCTCACGATGCCCTCCTCCTCCATGTTTAGAAGAAGAAGGGGAAAAAGTCTTAGACTGTGGTAGAAGAAGTTTTCTCGACCTGATGACCGGGGAAAAAGTCTTAGAATGTGGTAGAAGAAGTTTTCTCGGCAAAATGACCGAAGAAAACGTCTTAGAATGTGATTAGAAGAAGATTTCTCGGCCTGATGACCGGGGAAAAAGTCTTAGAATGTGGTAGATGAAGTTTTCTCGGCAAAATGACCGAAGAAAACGTCTTAGAATGTGATTAGAAGAAGATTTTTCGGCCTGATGACCGGGGAAAAAGTCTTAGAATGTGGTAGAAGAAGTTTTCTCGGCAAAATGACCGAAGAAAACGTCTTAGAATGTGATTAGAAGAAGATTTCTCGGCCTGATGACCGGGGAAAAAGTCTTGGAATGTGGTAGAAGAAGTTTTCTCGGCAAAATGACCGAAGAAAACGTCTAAGAATGTGACTAGAAGAAGATTTCTCGGCCTGATGACCGGGGAAAAAGTCTTGGAATGTGGTAGAAGAAGTTTTCTCGGCAAAATGACCGAAGAAAACGTCTTAGAATGTGACTAGAAGAAGATTTCTCGGCCTGATGACCGGGGAAAAAGTCTTGGAATGTGGTAGAAGAAGTTTTCTCGGCAAAATGACCGAAGAAAACGTCTTAGAATGTGATTAGAAGAAGATTTCTCGGCCTGATGACCGGGGAAAAAGTCTTAGAATGTGGCAGAAGAAGTTTTCTCGGCAAAATGACCGAAGAAAACGTCTTAGAATGTGATTAGAAGAAGATTTCTCGGCCTGATGACCGGGGAAAAAGTCTTGGAATGTGGTAGAAGAAGTTTTCTCGGCAAAATGACCGAAGAAAACGTCTTAGAATGTGGTTAGAAGAAGATTTCTCGGCCTGATGACCGGGGAAAAAGTCTTAGAATGTGGTAGAAGAAGTTTTCTCCGCAAAATGACTTAAGAAAACGTCTTAGAATGTGGTTAGAAGATTTCTCGGCCTGATGACCGGGGAAAAAGTCTTAGAATGTGGTAGAAGAAGTTTTCTCGGCAAAATGACCGAAGAAAACGTCTTAGAATGTGATTAGAGGAAGATTTCTCGGCCTGATGACCGGGGAAAAAGTCTTAGAATGTAGTAGAAGAAGTTTTCTTGGTAAAATGACCGAAGAAAACGTCTTAAAAGGTGGATAGAACAAGTTTTCTCGGCCTGATGACCGGGGAAAAAGTCTTAGAAGGTGGTTAGAAGAAGTTTTCTTGGTAAAATGACCGAAGAAAACGTCAGAATGTGGTTAGAATAAAATTTCTCGGCCTGATGACCGGGAAAAAAGTCTTAAAATGTGGTAAAGAAGTTTTCTCGGCCTGATGACCGGGGAAAAAGTCTTAGAATGTGGTAAAAGAAGTTTTCTCGGCAAAATGACCGAAGAAAACGTCTTTAATGTGGTTAAGAAGATTTCTCGGCCAAATGACCGGGGAAAAAGTCTTAGGTGGTTAGAAGAAGTTTTCTCGGCCAAATGACCGGGGAAAAAGTCTTAGAAGGTGGTTAGAAGAAGTTTTCTCGGTAAAATGACCGAAGAAAACGTCTTAGAATGTGGTTAGAATAACATTTCTCGGCCTGATGACCGGGAAAAAAGTCTTAGAATGTGGTAAAAGAAGTTTTCTCGGCCTGATGACCGGGGAAAAAGTCTTAGAATGTGGTAGAAGAAGTTTTCTCGGCAAAATGACCGAAGAAAACGTCTTTAATGTGGTTGAGAAGATTTCTCGGCTAAATGACCGGGGAAAAAGTCTTACACTGATGTTAGAAGATGTTTTTAGGCCAAAAGATCGAAGAAAAACGTCTTAAAATGTGGTTGGAAGAAGATTTCTCGGCCAAATGACCGAGGAATAAGTCTTAGAATGTGGTTAGGTGAAGTTTTCTCGGCAAAATGACCGAAAAAAAACGTCTTAGAATGTGATTAGATTAAATTTCTCGGCCTTATGATCGGGAAAAAAGTCTTAGAATGCGGTTAGAAAAAGATTTCTCGGCCAAATGACCGGGGGAAACGTTTTAGAATGTGGTTTGAAGATGATTTGATGATCTTCCTCAAAACTGTGAGAAAAACTCCCATAAGTCGGGAAAAAGGGAGCTCGTTAAACCACAAACCCCAGAAAATCTCCTGAAAATCAGGGAAACTCTGAAAAAAAATGTTATTTTTTTGTCCAAAAAACGTAGAGAGCTTCCAGAAATCCGGAAAAAGGAAGTATCTCGGATTATAGATCGAGAAAAACTCTGAGAACTCCCGGAAAAAGAAGGTTTCTTCACCACCGGAACTAGGAAAACTCATAGAATTCCGGGGAAATCTCCGCCACAAAACGTTCATTTGTAATAATTATTAAATGAAAGCATCTCGAGTTAAAGAACGTGGAAAGCTACGAGAATTCCTGGGTAAAGGGGGTCCCAAAAAAGGTCCCAAAAAAAGGGGGCCAAATAACCAGAAAAAGAGTCTAAAAAGTTAGGCGAGCTGAAAATTTTTTTGCCATCTAAAAACTCAAGTTATGCACCAAAGGTCAAAAATCAATGTTAGAATTTTTTTTAGGTAGATGAAAGTGCCCATTTGAAGGCCGGATATGAAGATTATAGGGCGTTAATTTTCATAAAACCCTTTCATCGTCGCCGTCCTAAAAAAAAAGGTTCCATTCGCGGATGATTTTTTTAATAACCCTTTTAACCCTTTGAGCTCTCGAAGTGAGTAAAAAGGGTTCTTTTCTTAATGAAAGAAATAAACCACAACGGCTGGGCTTCAATCCGACACGGCCGCATGTCGTCCTTATAAAAGAAGTTTAAACATATCCAAGTACGACTTCAAAGAAAAAGACCCCATAAATAGATTTTAAAAACCTCCATAAAATTTTCGAAATATTTCACGGTTTCAAAAGGCCTCAAAAGGCGTACTTTTTTAAAAAAGGACATCTTTTTTAGAATTTTACAATTTTGGCTTTCACTTCCGTTTTTAAAGAGAGAAGAACGGAAAAAATCGAGGGGAGATTTTTTTTTTGAAGTTTGCTAATAGCGGCTAAGTATCGCGCAGTCACGACCAAAATCACGAGAGGGAACGGGCTCATGTATTACCTTTTATCAGATAGAGCGGATCTTAACCCACACATTTTGTAATTGCTCCCTAATTTAGGCTTTTAAATTTTTGTTATTAAAAAATAAAGTACTAGTTTGAAGAGCTTCCAACGAAAACTTCCCTAAAGAGAGGGAAAAATATCGGAGGGGGAAGTATTAAGGAGGGAGAAGAACAACGGAGGAGAAGTATCACGGAGAAGATGTTTAGGGAGGGGAAGTATAAAGGAGGGGAAGCTTAGGGAGGGGAAGTATTACGGAGGAGATGTTTAGGGAGGGGAAGTATAAAGGAAAGGAAGCTTAGGGAGGGGAAGTATTACGGAGGAGAAGTTTAGGGAGGGGAAGTATTACAGAAGAGAAGTTTAGGGAGGGGAGGTATTACCGAGGAGATAATTTAGGGAGAGGGAAGTTTAGGGAGGGGAAATATTACGGAGGAGATGTTTTGGAAGGGGAAGTACAAAAGAGGGGAAGTTCAAGGAGGGGAAAGTACAACGGAGGAGAAGTTTAGGTGGGAGGAGTGTTACGGGGGAGAAGTTTAGGGAGGTGAAGTATTACGGAGGAGAATTTTAGGGTGGGGATGAATTACGGAGAGAAGTTTAGGGTGGGGAAGTATAACGGAGGATAAGTTTAAAGGAGGGGAAGTTCAAGGAGGGGAAGTTTAGGGAGGAGAAGTCTAGGGAGGAGAAGTATTACGGAGGAGAAGTCTAGGGAGGGGGAAGTACAACAGAGGAGAAGTTTAGGTGGGGAGAGTATTACGGGGGAGAAGTTTAGGGAGGTGAAGTATAACGGAGGATAAGTTTAAAGGAGGGGAAGTATAACGGAGGATAAGTTTAAAGGAGGGGAAGTACAACAGAGGAGAAGTTTAGGTGGGGAGAGTATTACGGGGGAGAAGTTTAGGGAGGTGAAGTATAACGGAGGATAAGTTTAAAGGAGGGGAAGTATAACGGAGGATAAGTTTAAAGGAGGGGAAGTATAACGGAGGATAAGTTTAAAGGAGGGGAAGTATAACGGTGGATAAGTTTAAAGGAAAGGAAGTATAACGGAGGATAAGTTTAAAGGAGGGGAAGTATAACGGAGGATAAGTTTAAAGGAGGGGAAGTATAACGGAGGATAAGTTTAAAGGAGGGGAAGTATAACGGAGGATAAGTTTAAAGGAGGGGAAGTATAACGGAGGATAAGTTTAAAGGAGGGGAAGTATAACGGAGGATAAGTTTAAAGGAGGGGAAGTATAACGGAGGATAAGTTTAAAGGAGGGGAAGTATAACGGAGGATAAGTTTAAAGGAGGGGAAGTACAACGGAGGGGAAGTGAAGCGAATATTATATTTCGGATGAAATAATATTTCGTATGAAATAATTCGTATGAATTCTTTATTTAAACTGAACTGAATCTGATATATAAATCATATGGTAGCGGACCGAGCCGCTACAACTACCTCCCTCCTACGTTTTTCTAAGCGGTTTAAGTCGTACAAAGGCGAGGAACACGCTGTGGTTGAAGTCCGGGTCGTAGGGCGAACGAGCATGTTCGAAAAGGCGAAAATGGACAGAACGTAGAAGGTGTAGGAACGATATTATTTTGACGCGGAAGAATTTCTTCTCGCTTGAAATTCGAGGTTGAAGATCGAGTTGAAATAGAGTTGATATTAGTTCTCGAATTTTGTTCTTTGGGCGAATGTTTCTTTTCGGTGTTCATGATCGCGTTTAATTCCTCGATTTTAGATTGAATCAAATTTTTTAATTCCTCTAATAGACAAAATTGTTTATCTTGTTGAGTTGTCGTGAAGTTAGATGATGTTAATTGGTAGTTTCTTGTGTTTTGTTCTTGCGATTTTGATGTTTTGATGGGTGTGTATCAGACCATTCACACGGTTTTTTGCATTTTTCTGGTCGACATTTTCTTCCAAATTTGAAATGATAAAAACAGAATTTGCCTCTAGGATTGAATTTCCTGAGTTTAAGATGATTCTGTTCGGATTGAGTGTGTGTATCGAGTGTGTCTGATATTTTCTTTGGCGAGGTCGGAAATAACTTACACGGAGAAACACATTTCCGTGCTTTCGCACCGTACGTCGCATGGTAGAAGCAAAGATCAGATGACTTTGATGAATGGCTTTGATGATATCGTTTACGTTCCGATCGAGGCTGAAAATTCTTCGAGGAGTCCTTTGTCGACTGTCCACTTGTCGCCTGAGTTACCTGTCCACTTGCCGACTGAGTCACTTGATCAGTTGTCGCAACGCGTTGGGAGGCCACTGCGCATACCTGATCATCCCTCCTCAACAACTCACGATCAGCATAGTCATCAGCACGTTTGGCCAAAACGGACAAATCCTGTTCACCCCCGGCACCAATTACATGAACCATGGGCAGCGGCAACTGAAACTGCCAAAGTGTGCGCAGCACCTCATCATTAAACCGTCCCTGTGCTAAGCGCTTTATTTCCTTCAAAAGGAAGGAAGGCTTCTTATCCCCCAGTTGCAGACCCTGAAGAATCTTCATTAAAGAGGTGTCTTGCGACAGCGAATACTCAGCTAGTAAACCTCGCTTCAAAGCCGTATACTTTTCGTTTTCCGGTGGATGCAAGACGATGTCTTCAACATCCTGCAGTACCTGCTCCGGTAGGGAAATGACTAATAAGTCATACTTTAACTGATCTTCGTTAATGTTCCTAGCCCGGAACAAGCTTTCTATTCGCAAAAACCAGGTAGCCGGACAGTCCCTGTTAAATGTAGGCAACGAGACATTTATGTGTTGTTGTTGCTGCATCTTCACGAAATCGGAGTGCGAAATACGAACGAAATGTGCGAAAAAAAATCGATAATAAATTTACGAACGTTGAAATTAATAACGTTGAAACGTTAATCGTATCGTCGTCTTGACGTTGAAAAAGAAAACGAACGTTGAAAAATTAAGCAACTTACGTTCTTACGAAGGGGTCACCGATTGAAGCGTATATTATATTTCGGATGAAATAATATTTCGTATGAATTCTTTTATTTAAACTGAACTGAATCTGATATATAAATCATATGGTAGCGGACCGAGCCGCTACAGAAGTATAAAGGAGAAGAAGCTCAAGGAGGGGAAAGGATGGGGAAATACAAAAGAAGGGAAGAATAATTTCAAGTATTTAGACTTTTTTCAACTAATTTTCCAAGTTATTTAAAAAAAAAAAAATATACCTACATTTTTTCAGAAATATTTTCACGTTTTTTTCCCTCAAAAATTTTTAAAGTTATTTTTTCATTTTTTTTTTCGTCAAAAAATTTTCTAAGTTTTCTTTCAATTTTTTTTTTTTGAAAACTTTGCAGTTTTTTTTTCGAAAAAATTTTCCAAGGTTTTTTTTTTTTTTCAAAGGAAGGTTATGTGCAAAATTTTTTACAAATCGGGTGAAAATTGTGGCCGTGAAGTGTTCCGGAAAAATAACTAGTTGGACGGTCGGCCGGAACCGCAGACAAAATCGAGATCGGTAAAGAACAATATTTATATTTACCCTCCGGGGTCCCCAAAAACGCGTCGTGGAGGGTATCACAATAACTACTTTAAGGAAGTTAAAAATTCCGTACTATTGGGAAAGAGTATAAATCATGGCCTGAGCCAGACCGCTTGCCGCCTGGGACTCCCCGGCATATTTATGAGGTTCCCTTTTACCAAAGGAATGATGAGCTGAATTAAGAGGGAGAAGAGAGAAAAAAAAGGGTCTCCTCAGCCGTTCAAAATTGATTTTAATTCTCAGATATTTTATAAGATCAGCGGATTTTTCTTGTTTTCTTGAGAGAGAAAAAAAATGCCGGGTACGTGCTTGAGTTTTGCTTATTGAAAACTTGTGAAGCGGATCTCTCTTTTCGCTCACGGTCAAAATACGTTCTTTTGTCGCTTCTGCTGACTTGTTTCCGATACGTTCTTTGACCTGTCTTTCATTCATCCCTTCCGTTATTTTGAAATGGTTAAAAAGAGTAGAAATTATCGGTTAATTGGAAATTCCGTTGGGTAGCATCTTAATGCCAACAAGAGGAGCTTTAAAAACGGGGGAATATTAGGTATACAGGGTGTCCCAGAGAGAAGCTAACTTCGATATTTTAAATAACCCCTGTGTTTTTATTCTTATAATCGATTCTACGGTCAATATTAAGCAACTTTTACTTAGATAATTTTTTCGATTTGAGTACTTTTTTTGGTATGAATTTTGTCCCACAAAAGATACAGTGATAAGATAATCTTAATTCTGGTGGTTTTCTCGTAAATCTGGTGGTTTTCTGGTATATCTGGTGGTTTTCTGGTTAATCTGGTGGTTTTCTGGTAAATCTGTTGGTTTTCTCGTAAATCTGGTGGTTTTCTTGTAAATCTGGTGGTTTTCTCGTAAATCTGGTGGTATTCTCGTAAATCTGGTGGTTTTCTCGTAAATCTGGTGGTTTTCTCGTAATCTGGTGGTTTTCTCGTAAATCTGGTGGTTTTCTCGTAAATCTGGTGGTTTTCTGGTGTATCTGGTGGTTTTCTCGTAAATCTGGTGGTTTTCTGGTAAATCAGGTGGTTTTATCGTAAATCTGATGGTTTTCTCGTAAATCTGGTGGTTTTCTCGGTCAAATAATTTCTGAAATGCCAGGACAAAAGGGATTTTTCGGCCAAATGACCGAGGCGAACTTCTGAAAATTTTCTAAAAAGAGTTTTCTCGGCCGAAAAATCAAGGAAAATGTCTGGTGAGTCTCGTAATTCTGGTGGTTTTCTGGTAAATCTGGTGGTTTTCTGGTAAATCTGGTAGTTTTCTGGTAAATCTGGTGGTTATCTGGTAAATCTGGTGGTTTTTCTCGTAAATCTGGTGGTTTTCTCGTAAATCTGGTGGTTTTCTCGTAAATCTGGTGGTTTCCTGGTAAATCTGGTGGTTTTCTCATAAATCTGTTGGTTTTCTCGTAAATCTGGTGGTTTTCTCGGTCAAATAATTTCTGAAATGCCAGGACAAAAGGGATTTTTCGGCCAAATGACCGAGGCGATTTTCTGAAAATTTTCTAAAAAGAGTTTTCTCGGCCGAAAAATCAAGGAAAATGTCTGGTGAGTCTCGTAATTCTTGTGGTTTTCTGGTAAATCTGGTGGTTTTCTGGTAAATCTGGTGGTTTTCTGGTAAATCTGGTAGTTTTCTGGTAAATCTGGTGGTTATCTGGTAAATCTGGTGGTTTTCTCGTAAATCTGGTGGTTTTCTGGTAAATCTGGTGGTTTTCTGGTAAGTCTGGTGGTTTTCTGGTAAATGTGGTGGTTTCCTGGTAAATCTGGTGGTTTTCTCGTAAATCTGTTGGTTTTCTCGTAAATCTGGTGGTTTTCTCGTAAATCTGGTGGTTTTCTCGTAAATCTAGTGGTTTTCTCGTAAATCTGGTGGTTTTCTCGTAATTCTGGTGGTTTTCTTGGTCAAATAATGTCTGAATTGCCGGGACAAAAGGGATTTTTCGGCCAAATGACCGAGGCGAACTTCTGGAAAATTTCTAAAAAGAGTTTTTTCGGCCAAAAAATCAGGGAAAATGTCAGAAAAAAATTTTTCTTCTGTAAAAGGTTTTTTTTTTGGCCAAAAAACAGAGAAAAAAAAATCTAAAAATCCAGTTAAAAATTTTAATTAAAAAAATAAATCAATTTTATACTCTGTTAACTTGAGAACTTTATTTAAGTTATTGTTGACAGTGGAAAAATAAATTTCCGTCCGTTATTTTCACTCTAACAACAGAATTTGAGGAATGCGCCATTTAAATTTACATCATATTCGACGTTTTAAACCCATAAATTGCAGGAGGCAGTAAAACGTAGAATGTAACGGTTTTTAATTATTGGTGTGGGTAATATACACATACAGGGGTAAAAACCCATTAGCCAATATATCAGTTATTATGTGAAATTGTACTCTATGCCGAGAAGGATTTTACTGAGAAAAAGTCCTCTTC
The DNA here is from genome assembly GCA_014119065.1 of Orius insidiosus. NCBI lineage: Eukaryota > Metazoa > Arthropoda > Insecta > Hemiptera > Anthocoridae > Orius > Orius insidiosus. The sequence goes on from JACGAQ010000761.1 coordinate 33,807, forward strand.
TATTTCAAGACTTAAGCCTGTACCGGTCTTAATCCTTCTGGACACGTGCGGGACCACCCAAGCATTTGCCAAAAACTATGTTTACCTGTTTTTTCCAGACGCCCATCATTATCGAACACGGGTTTTTGACTAAAAAAACAAAAGTTTAGCCTGATTTCCGACTTATCGGCTAAAAACTCATGTTTAAGTTTAAAAATTATGAAAAAAGAGGGGTTTTCCGTTCATAAAACCGTGAAAAACGCCTCATATTTCGGTAAAGAGAGGATTGCTAAGCCAAGTTACGGCAGAAAACGTCTGAAAGTCCGATAAAAATTGGATTTATCGGTCAAATGAATGGGGAAAAAGTCTTAGAATTTGGTTAGAAGACGATTTCTCGGCCTGATGACCGGGAAAACAGAAGATTTCTCGGCCTCATGACCGGGAAAACGGAAGATATCTTGGCCTGATGACCGGGAAAACGTCTTAAAGTCCGATAAAAAAGGGATTTATCGGCCAAATGAATGGGGAAAAAGTCTTAGAATGTGGTTAGAAGAAGATTTCTCGGCCTGATGACCGGGAAAACGACTAAAGTCCGATAAAAATGAGATTTCTCGGCCTGATGACCGGGAAAAAAAGCCTTAGAATGGGTTGGAACAAGATTTCTCGGCCTAATGACCGGGAAAACGTCTTAGAATGTGATTAAAAGAAGATTTCTCGGCCTGATGACCGGGAAAAAGCCTTAGAATGTGGTTGGAACAATATTTCTCGGCCTGATGACCGGGAAAAAGCCTTAGAATGTGATTAAAAAAGATTTCTCGGCCTGATGACCGGGAAAAAAAAGCCTTAGAATGTGGTTGGAACAAGATTTCTCGGCCTGATGACCGGGAAAATGTCTTAGAATGTGATTAAAAGAAGACTTCTCGTCCTGATGACCGGGAAAAAAGCCTTAGAATGTGGTTAACAAGATTTCTCGGCCAAATGACCGGGGAAATAAGCCTTAGAATGTGGTTGGAACAAGATTTCTCGGCCTGATGACCGGGAAAACGATTAAAGTCCGATAAAAATGGGATTTATCGGCCTAATGAATGGGGAAAAAGTCTAGAATGTGGTTAGAAGAAGATTTCTCGGCCTGATGACCGAGGGAAAACGTCGGAAAGTCCGATAAAAATGGGATTTATCGGTCAAATGAATGGGGAAAAAGTCTTAGAGTGTGGTTGGAAGAAGATTTCTTGGCCTGATGGCCGGAGAAACGTCTGACAGTCCGATAAAAATGGGATTTATCGGTCAAATGAACGGGGAAAAAGTCTTAGAATGTGGTTAGTCGAAGATTTCTCGGCTTGATGACCGGGAAAAAAGTCTTAGAATGAAGATTTGTTGGTCAAATGTCCGCTAAAAACGTCTTAGACTGTGGTAAGCAGAAAATTTCTCGGCCAACTTACCAAACAAATCTGAAATTCTAGGACACTAGAAACTAAGCAACCGCAGAAGGCCCCAACCCGGGACCTTTGTCATCTGAGATGGGAACGATCTCATTCAGCCAACGCATCGCCTTTTTAATTTTTTCGTTTTTCAAAATCCTTTGAAAAATAGATTTCTCGGCCGAATTTCAATGGCCTGTTAAAATGGGATATTTAGGCCAAAATATTTAATATAACCGCCGAAAATGCGCTATGAAAGGTTTTCATTAGTCTCGGCCTTTCTACTTTTAATTTCATTTTTTCAAAGGTAAATATCAGCTTTGTTCCAACCGCTGTTCGAAACTGGTTTGAAACTCCTGAAGCATGCGCGGAAGGATTTGGACGTCAAGTTTGACGTCTTTCAAATCGTTCGTCAAATTTGAAGTTTTTCTTTCACTTGCAAATCCTTCTGCGCATGCTCCTGGGGTTTCAAATCAGTTTTAAACTGTGGTAGCAAGAAATCTAATATGGTTTCTCTTTCAATATTTATTTTTGGAGTTGACATTAGGGTTCTTTGACAAGAATTCGGACCTTAGGGGGGGACGGTAACCTCGAAGACGTCAACGTAAGAATCGTGGGAGGTGAATTAAACCCGGGCCCTGGGGAGATAAAGACAGAGGGGTGTTGAGATGAGAGGCAGATCCGAGATAATACTGTAGATGTTATGAAGTTATAAATCAAGGAGGCCGCCGCTAGTGTCGACCCCGCCCACTTGTAACCTACCCTGTAATCAGTTAGCGGCCTCCAAAAGGTCCCTTCCTTCGTCTTTTCCCTTCAAACCCTCCTCAGGATTTTTCATTCATTGTTTGTTTTCAATATAAAAAAAAAATCGCCCTCAAGAAATCATTAGCATTTTTTTTTCAAAACCTGTTTTTATGCTTTCCGCACTCTCCTACATGTACATCAATTTAAAAAAATGATTCAAATTATTTTTAAATGTTTCTAACAGACTATAAACAGCGCTTTTAAGTTTATAAAGTGTTATAATTGATCATGCTGAGTTAACTGAGGGAATGGTGGTGTCCAGGGGGTCTTTGTTAAAAGGCCGAAACGGATTATCCGGGCGATCGAGTCTATTTAAACGGACAGGTTGATTGCTTTGATCGATCGACTTGTTTGCTCTCCCTTCCTTAAGAATCGACTAAAAGAATCAATAACTCGGTAATTACAAGTCTGGTACAAAAATAAACGTCCCAACCTTTTTTTAAAATCGTTTTGCTCCTGAAAGAACTAAAGAATGCAAAATTTTAAATAATTTAGAAGTTTGTAAAATCTCAAAGAGAGGTTATTGTGATACCCTCCGCGGACGTTTTCGGAAATATTTTCTAGTAGAGTCAGGAGAGCTTCTGTCCGCGATTTTTTCAAATTGCCAAAAAAACTATGCTTATTCACAAGAAGAATCATATTTTATGCCTATGGCTTAACTTTATTGCCTAAAAATCCCATTTTTAGCAATTTTTTTTTGCATTTCCCTTGGATTATTTGCAGAAAAACTCATTATTTTTTTTCACTCGATTTTTCATCGCTAAACTCTGTTTACCTGCAAGAAAACCGTTTTTACATGATTTTTAAGCGTTTTCCTTTCTTCATTGGCTAAAAACACCTCCCCCCCAATTCAGACCGATTGGCCCAAAAAAAAAAAAAAAAATTTAAAAAAAAACTTTTTTACGACATTTTTAGTATTTCCTCTCTTTATTGGCTCAAAAATTCCTTTTTATATCTCATTTTTCATCGCTAACCTCTGTTTAGTAGGCAAGAAACCCGTTTTTACAGGATTTTTATGCGTTTTTCTCTGTTTATTGGCAAGAAACCTCTTTTTAACTTCCTTAAAGAAGTTATTGCGATACCCTCGACGTCGGGTTTTTGGGGAGGGTCTTCAAGACCCCGAGGGTCAAATCGAATATTGATCTTTACCGATCTTTACCGTTAATCCGATTTTCACCAAATTTTCACCAATTATCCTTATATTTTTTAAGAATTTTTGGTGTAAAAAAATAGCCACTTTTTAATTATCATTGTTTTAGTAGGGAGAAATTTTATACTTCTACCCATTACGAGAGGCACATACGTAGGCCAAAGAGCCCATTATTTCTACCTTGGCACTAAGAAAAATTTTCGAAAAAAGAACTTAAAAAATTTTCAAAAAAAAAAAAAAAAAGGAAAACCCGGAAAATTTTCGAAAAAAAAAACCCGGAAAATTTTGGGAAAAAAACTTGGCAAATTTTTGAAAAAAAATTAGGAAAATTTTTGGGAAAAAAACAAAACTCGGACAATTTTTCAAAAATAAACTTAGAAAATTTTTCGAAAAAACAAACTTGAAAATTCTCCTTTATACTTTCCCTCCCTTATACATCCCCTTCCGTTATACTTTCGTTCCCTTATACTTCTACTACCCTCATTTAAACTTCCCTCTCCCATATACTTCCCCTCACTTATACTTCCCACTCTGTTATACTTCCCCTCCCATAACTTCCCCCTACGTTTTACTTCCCCTCCGTTATACTTCCCCTTCCTATATAGATACTTCTATTCAAGGAAGTTTTCGTTGGAAGCTCTTCAAACCAGTACTTTCAATTCAGGACGCGTTTTGCTCCATATCCCCCCCCCCCCCCAAAAAAAAGAAAAAAACTCTTTACGACATTTTTAAGCATTTTCCTCTTTATCGGCTCAAAATCCCTTTTGCTTTTTAGCAAACTTTCAAGCGTTTCCCTTGGATTATTTGACGAGAAACTCCTTTTTTTTTTACTCGATTTTCATCGCTAACTGTTTATTAAGGAAGAAAACTGTTTTTACAGAACTTTTAAGCGTTTTCCTCTCTTTATTGGAAAAAAAACCTCTTTTTGTTTGTTCGTATGTTTTTTTTTTCAATTCAGGCCGCGTTTTCCTCTATTGGAAAAAAAAAACACTTTTTACGACATTTTCAAGCATTTCCCTCTTGTCATTGCTAAAAAATCCCTTTTTTAGCAATTTTTTAAGCATTTTCCTTGGATTATGGCGCGAAACTCTTTTTTTTACCCGATTTTTCATCGCTAACCTCGGTTTATTATGCAAGAAACCCATTTTTATAGGATTTTTAAGCGTTTTCCTCTGTTTATTGGCTGAAACCTCCTTTTTTCACTAGATATTTAAGCGCTTTCCTTTTATTAAGTTAATATATCTCGAAACGGCCGGCCTGAGGATGAAATACTAAGTACTTTTTGTAGGAAATTCGATTTCCTTTCAGTTTGCTTTTATTAATTTTTTGTAGGATTAACCGTTTAGAAGATATGATCGAAAAAAGATCACTTAAGTTAATATTCGATAACGGCGGGCTAGAGCATAAAAATGAATATTATTCTTTTTGTAGGAAATTTAAAATATCTCAATAAAGGCTGGTCTGAGGATGAAAATGAATAAAGTCTTTTATATAGGGAATTTAATTTCCTTTCAGTTTGCTTTTATTAATTTTTTGTGTAGGATTAACCGTTTAGAGGATATGATCGAAAAAAGATCTTGTTTGTATCGAATTTTCAAGACTTTTCCTTTTTCCTTCGGAGAAACAAAGAAGAAAAGGGCGTAATTAGCCCAAATTCTTCTTCAAATGATGGAATGTTCGGTGGTTTCTTCGTGACAAAAAATTTCACTACCTCAAAGACGATTTAACGGGGCGTTAAAAGGTGGGGAATCCGTTGATTTTAAAACCGTCCATTAACAGGAGGGCTAAACGTCCTCTCGTGACCCATTGAAGAGATAACGTATCCGCCTATAATTTAAAACGCATGTATCATCAAAAGAGGGAAAAAAAAGCTAGAAATTCACTAATCGACCAATTTTTTTTTCGAAAACCACAATCTTCTCGATAAACGTGAATTAAGATTTTTCGCAACTCTTAGGTTTTTATCAACTCAATTATTTTTAATTGCTTTATTTAAAATTTTTTATTACAATAATATAAATTCAATATATTTTTTTAATGATATAATCCACTCTTAATAAGACTTCAATATTTACAATAGGTTAACAGATTCTATACACTAAAGAACACGGGTTAAGAAATTTTTTTTAAAAACTAAAAGAAAATGTACAAATAAATAAAAAAGTCAAAGAAAGAAAACACACAAAAATCTGAGATAAAAAATAAATACATTTTTTCCCTTAACTTTGGTATTCTATAGGAGAATTTTATTTATAAAATTTTTTAAAGTTAAAATAAGGCAGGATGGTCCTCAAGTTTGTAAGAGGGAAATTTAGTGAGCTCGTCCGCAAAGGCCGGCTTCGACGGAGCCGAGTTGTCCCAAATAGGGGTAACCGCTTTTCGCTTCGCTCGGTGAATGGGCCGTGTTGTACATGGGGGCCGTACCGCTCGCCGCCGCCGCTGAGAAAATACTGAAACAGAAAATAAGGTTACCAAAGAGATCAAGGGAAAACGAAAAAAACAATATTTAGACACCCCAAAGGCTAAAAAGAGAGAGAGAAAATTAGCATTAGTTAGTATTCTTTGCGTAACTTTCGAGATTACAAAACAAGGACACGACTGGTCGAACTTTTTTATACCTTACGCCAATGGGAGTAATTTTTCATAGAGAAAAATTTTTTTGTAGACCTTTTCAGCTCGTTTGGTAATTATTGCTGATTTAGGTTTTTGGTTTAGGACTGGAGATGTTTCTTTTATTTTTTTTTGGCCAAGAAACACTCTTTTTTACAAGGGTTTTGTCTTTTTTTGGTTTTGGGCGATGCGATTCGGACATCGAATCGCAGTTTGACGCAATTTTCATATCAAGAATTTCGGTAATTCAATGAAAAAAACCGCAATTTTGTTATCCTTTCCTAGGAAAAGTACCCAATTTTGGTATCCTTTCCTGGGGAAAGTACTGCAATTTTGGTATCCTTTCCTGGGGAAAGTACTGCAATTTTGTATCCTTTCCTAGGAAAAGTACCGCAATTTTGGTATCCTTTCCTAGAAAAGTACCGCAATTTTGCTATCTTTCCTTGAAAAGTAGCAATTTTGGTCTCCTTTCTAGGAAAAGTATATCAATTTCGATATCCTTTCCTAGAAAAAACCCGCACTTTTGGTATCCTTTCCGAAAGAAAAAACCCGCACTTTGGTATCCTTTCCTAGAAAAAGTACCCAATTTTGGTATCCTTTCCTGGGAAAGTACTGCAATTTTGGTATCCTTTCCTGGGGAAAGTACTGCAATTTTGTATCCTTTCCTAGGAAAAGTACCGCAATTCGGTATCTTTTCCTGGGAAAAAATCGCAATTTTGTTATTCTTTCCTAGGGAAAAGTAGTGCAAGTTTGTATATCCTTTCCTAGAAAAGTACCGCAATTTGGATATCTTTCCTGGGAAAACACCGCAATTTTGTTATCCTTTCCTAGGAAAAAACCGCAATTTTGGTCTCCTTTCCTAGGAAAAACCGCAATTTGTTATCTTTCCGAGGAAAAAAGCATTACTGTTATCCTTTCCTAGGAAAAGTAGTGCAAGTTATGTATCCTGTTCTACGAAAAGTATCGCATTTTGTATCCTTTCCAAGGGAAAGTACCGCAATTTCGGTATCCTTTCCTAGGAAAAAACCTGCAATTTACGTATCTTTTCCCAGAAAAAAAGCAGCAATATTGTTACCCTTTCTAGGAACAGTAGCGAAATTTTGGTACTCTTTCTATTTTTCGAAATTTGGTATTCCAGGAAAAGCAAATTATGTATCCTTTTATAGGAAAAGTACCGCTATTTTGGTATACATTCCAGGAAAAGTACCTAAATTTTGGTATCCTTTCCTAGAAAAAGTACAGCAGTTTCGCTATCCTTTCCCAGGATAAGTAATGCAATTTTAGTACCTTTCCTAAGAAAAGTACCGCAATTTAGCTATCTTTTCCTTGAAACAGAAGCAAAATTTTGGTATCCTTTCTAGAAAGAACCCGCACTTTTGGTATCCATTCCTAGGAAAAACGGCAATATTGTTATCCTTTCCTAGGAACAGTAGCAAATTTTGGTATCGCAATTTTGGTATCCTTTCCTAAAAAAGTACCCCAATTTTGGTATCCTTTCCTAAGAAAAAAACTGTAATTTTGTTATCCTTTCTAGGAAATGAACTTCAATTTTGGTATGTTTCCTAGGAAAAACCACAATATTGATATCCTTTCCAAGGAAGTAGCGCAATTTAGGTATCCTTTTCTAGGAAAAGTACCGCAATTTTTGTATCCTTTTCTAGAAAGTATCGCAATTTTGGTATCCTTTCCTAGAAAAAGGACCCCAATTTTAATATCCTTCCTAGGAAAAAACAGCAATTTTGTTATCCTTTCCTAGGAAAAAAAACAGCATTATTGTTATCCTTTCCTAGGAAAAGTTCCGCAATTTTTGTATCCTTTCCAAGGAAAAGTATCGCAATTTTGGTATCTTTTCTAGAAAAAACCCCGCAATTTTGGTATCCTTTCCTAGGAAAAACCCGCAATTTTGGTATCTTTTCCTAGAAAAAACCAACAATATTGTTATCCTTTCCAAGGAAGTTCTTGGGAAAAGTAGCGCAAGTTACTAGCGCAATTTCGGTATCCTTTCCTAGGAAAAGTCGCGCAATTTGGATATTGCAAAAACAGGTACCGCAATTGCGAAATGTTTTTTGAAGAATGTTAATTCGGATATTTTGAGGAGGGAAACATAGATGACGTTATTCAAAAATATGATTTCCTATTGATTTGAGTGATTCTCTTTGTCTTTTGATGGTTTTTAAAGTCTAAAAAATGTTCGTAATCAAAAAAATGGATCGAAACCATTAACATCGCGGTTCTCCCTATAATTTGATGACTCGGCCGAAATTTCGATACCGTTCAGACTCCGCTCCAGAAAAAAGAATCAATTTTTTTCTGTTATTCTTCCTTTTTTAACTTCCTCAAGAAGTTACTGTGATACCCTCCGACCCCCTGTTACTAGAAAAGGGTCTTCCAGACCCCGTAGGATAAATCTGATAAGTGATCTTTGCCGATCCTGACTTTGTCTGTGGTGCCGGCCGTCCGGCCGTCCGTCGCCACTTTTTCCGGAACACTTCACGGCCGCAATTTTCATCCGATCTTCACCAATTTATACACAAGCTTCCTTTCACAGAAATCTTGAAAATGACGAGAGCTTTTTTCGAAATTTTTCAAAATGGCGGAGATATGACTGTTCAAAGATTTAAAATGAGCGCTGTGGGCGTACTGTTGGTCCGATCTTCACCAAATTTTCACTAAACATTCCTTGAATTATTTAAAAATTTTCCATGTTTTTAAAATTTAATTTTCCAAAATTTTTTTTACTTAATAATTTTTCTAGGCAGAAATGTGAGTCACTTCGCCGGCTCGAGGGCGGCCTCTCTTTGGCTAACCGTACTGAATTTCTACCTTGATATAAAATTTTCAAAATAATTTTTTTTTTTTTTTTTTTAACTTCCTCAAGAATTTTTTAACGGAAAATAAAATGGCGATTTATTAGGTACTTAATTTTTATTTTTTTTTTTCAAAAACAGAAAACGAACAACAAAAAATACCTAAAATTTCTAACTTCCTCAAGACTTACTGCGATACCCACCAAATTTATTTCACAACTTTTACAAAAATTTAGTTCTCCTACTTAATACTTCCTCCTCCTGTATCCTTGAGGAAGTTATCGTTGGAAGCTCTTCAAACCGGAACTTTTTTTTTCTGCTCGGAAATTAAGACATCTGACATTAGATGGGGGTTTTTCAACGGATGTAATGAGGCAAAAGTGTCCTGAGGTTCTTTTAGCGCTTCTAGGACCACACCGACGAAAAAGGGGGCCCTACCTGGGGAGAGGAAAAAAAAGTAAATTAAATGATGACCAGTCATGATTTTGTAATTTGGTACCGAGAAGGTGAAAGGAGTTACATCCCGACACCGATAATTGTAACTGACACATACTAAATTTATTTTAAATGCCTTCGAAACGTTCATTTTGTGATCAACCGAAGTTTTTGAAGTCTTGATTACGCTTTTGACGATTCAGGATCCCTATATCCTTTTCTAGGAAAAACCCGCAATTTAGGTATCTTTATACCAAAATTGCGGTACTTTTCCAAGGAAAGGATAACAAAATGAGGATTTTTTCCCAGGAAAGGATACCAAATTTCGGTACTTTTCCTAGGAAGGATACCTAAATTGCGGTATTTCCCAGGAAAAGTACCGAAATTTTGGTATTCTTTTCGAGGGGAAAAAACCACAATTTTGTTATCCTTTTCTTGGAAGAGTCGCGCAATTTTGGTATCATTTTCTAGGAAAAATAGCGCAATTTTGGTACTCCTTCCTTGGGAAAAGTAGCGCCAGTTATGTATATCCTTTCTAGAAAAATACCGCAATTTAGGTATCCTTTCCTAGGAAAAGTACCGAAATTTTGGTTTCCGTTTCTAGGAAAAAAAACCACAATTTTGTTATCCTTCCTTGGAAGAGTCGCGCAATTTGGTATCATTTTCTAGGAAAATAGCGCAATTGTCGTACTTTTTCCTAGGGAAAAGTAGCGCAGTTATGTATATTTTCCTAGGAAAATACCGCAACTTTGTTATCCTTTCCTAGGAAAAAATCCGCAATTTGGCATCCTTTCCTAGGAAAAGTACCGCAATTTTGATATCCTTTCCTACGAAAAGTACCGAAATTTTGGTATCCTTTTCTAGGAAAAATAAGGAAGTTAAAAAACACTATTTGTTATCCTTTCCTTGGAAGAGTCGCGCAACTTTGGTATCATTTTCTAGGAAAAATAGCGCAATTGTCGTACTTTTTCCTAGGGAAAAGTAGCGCCAGTTATGTATATCCTTTCCTAGGAAAATACCGCAACTTTGTTATCCTTTCCTAGGAAAAAAACCGCAATTTTGGCATCCTTTAGGAAAAGTACCGCAATTTTGATATCCTTTCCTACGAAAAGTACCGAAATTTTGGTATCCTTTTCTAGGAAAAATAAGGAAGTTAAAAAAAATATTTTTATTTTTCCTTGGAAGAGTCGCGCAATTTTGGTATCATTTTCTAAGAAAATTAGCGCAATTTTGGTACTCTTTCCGAGGAAAAGTGGCGCCAGTTATGTATATCCTTTCCTAGGAAAAGTACCGTAATTTGGTATCCTTTCCTCGGAAAATACCGCAATTTTGTTATCCTTTCCTAGGAAAAGTACTACCGCAATTTCGGTATCTTTTCCTAGGAAAAAAACAGCAATGTTTTATCCTTTCCTAGAAACAGTAGCGCAATTTGGTATTCTTTCGCAGGAAAAAGTACCGCAATTTAGGTATCCTTTCCTAGGAAAAGTACCGAAATTTTGGTATCCTTTTCTAGGGAAAAAAACCACAATTTTGTTATCCTTTCTTAGGAAAAGTACCATTCAGAAAAGAAAAGATCCATTCAGGATCCCTCTGGGGGAAGGAAAATAATTTTTGTGTGAAATATGGACAAAGGAGTAAAAAATGGTGTAGTCGAGGGGGGTGGAGGCGTGTAGGTTGCCTTCGGGCGGCCCAGGACATGATTAGAGGCCAGGAGGAGTTGAATCGGTAAAAGCCAGCAATCAACTCGATACGTGTCTATTCCCACACCTGGAGCCCCCCTTCTTCAGCGGAGATCGATCCCCAAAGGCTTCAAAATTCGTCCTTTTTTTCTCTCTCTTCACTGAGTCAACAAAATGCTGCTTCAGAAAAAAATCGTTATTCAAATGAGTGAAAAGCTCCCACCGGTACCTTTGATGTCGACGAAAACAATAGCGGATATGTCTCCTACATAATGAATGAGTCGCCTTTTAACGCTATGGCCACCTACACCCGAGGGATTTTAAGGTCGCCGATTTGAGTGTTCCACTGGGTAACTATGGCTTCCACCCTAACAGGAACTGCTGCTTCAGAAAAAAATCGTTATTCAAAATGAGTGAAAAGCTCCCACCGGTACCTTTGATGTCGACGAAAACAATAGCGGATATGTCTCCTACATAATGAATGAGTCCGCCTTTTAACGCTATGGCCACCTACACGCCGAGGGATTTTAAGGTCGCCGATTTGAGTGTTCCACTGGGTAACTATGGCTTCCACCCTAACAGGAACTGCCCCTCGGCTTCACCCCATTTCTGATTTAATCTACCAATGAGTCACCTAATTTTCAACCCTCCATCAAACCGGAATGACCTCGACTTCACAATGGAACGAAATATTCGAACCCAGGGATTTATTATATCAGCGCAGGAGGCTTATTCCCACAAAAAAGGTGTTCTTCAGAGCTGGAAGATCAGGAAAACCGGCGATGATAGTCGAATGAAAACAGCACGAAAAAGGGTTTCATAGCAAAGAAAAACCGAAGACCCAAAATCAGCGCAGGAGGCTTATACTATCGTTTTTTATTTCGACAAAAAAGGTGCTCTTCAGAGCTGGATGATCAGGAAAACCGGCGATGATAGTCGAAAGAAAACAGCACCAAAAAGGGTCTTTTATTTCGACAGAAATGGTGCTCTTCAGTGCTGGAAGATCAGGAATAACCGGTGATGATATTCGAAAGAAAACAGCACCAAAAAGGGTCTTTTATTTCGACAGAAATGGTGCTCTTTAGAGCTGGAAGATCAGGAAAACCGGCGATGATAGTCAAGAGAAAACAGCGCCAAAATGGGTCTTTTATTTCGAGAAACGGTGCTCTTCAGAGCTGGAAGATCAGGAAAACCGGCGATGATAGTCGAAAGAAAACAGCACCAAAAAGGGTCTTTTATTTCGACAGAAATGGTGCTCTTCAGAGCTGGAAGATCAGGAAAACCGGCGATGACAGTCGAATGAAAACAGCACCAAAAAGAGTTTCTTAACAAAAATACGAAGAACCAAATATAAACCTTCTGAAAATGGGGTGTTTTTGCTTACCTGTAAGTGTCGTTGCAAGGCTCAGGTTTGGGTTGCGTATGCGCGACTCTTGGAGGCCACCCTTGCGAGCATTGAGGTTGATATCCTTCCGGGTAAGTGCTAGAGTGCTGCTGGTCGGCGTCGAATAATAAGGCCCTTGCTGACCCATCCATCCAGGCGATTGACCTACGAAAAAAAAAAAAGATTAGAAAGCGGTATTGAAACACGTCGGAATTCGTCGTTTTCAAAATAAAAAGGACGATCCGAGATGTTGGTCTCCGAAATGAAAGAGTGCCAAAAATGTTATTGTTTTCGGCCCTCTCGAAATTGATACTCCGAACGGGGAAATAGCACGGTATTAACGGAGGAAATGACTGGGTAAGGTCCTCGACCATTAGACGCCTTCTATTAAGGAAGGCTATTATCTTTGAGAGAAGAAGACGTGTCCTCTCCAAGTCACGGAGTGTCTTTCTCCCGGGTCAGATTTCTGTCAAAGGAGACATCGAACGGAGAGGAAAAAAAATTATCGAGCAGAAATTTGAGGATTGTTCAAATATGGCGACCTCAAACCGACCGTTAAAGTCACCCGGTGGTGAAAGCTCAAAATCTCCTCCCCTTTTCTTTTATTTTTCACTATTTCTATGGTGGTCCCCTCTTCTGTTTTTGATAGGGGCCATTTTGAATCCGTTATAGGAAGAGAGAATTCACCGCAGTTTCCCCTCCACCTCATGTCAACGGTGCCTTTCTCTCCGGTCCCTACCTTTCAAAATGGCAACGACAACAACGAAAATTAAAGAGAAATTAATGACTAACCCCCTTTTCCTAAGCGTATAGCGGTGATTGAATTAGATAGTGGTACCTATGATTGGTCTTCGAAAAAATTAATTTTCTCTTATCTACGCCTTCTGGCGAGTTCCATCTACCCGTACGTTCTCTAAATAGCCACCCGTTACCATGTAGAATTAACGCTCCTAGCGTCCATAAGCTTAAATTCAAAAGACGCAAGTTGCTTTCGGTATCTGCTGCACGTAAACTTATTAGGCGTACAAAATGAACTCAGTGAAAACAGTGCGTCCTAGAGAAAAAATGAATAGAATAAAAATTGAAGAGAATTAAATTTCCAACAGATTTTATTTAGTGAATTTTTTCAATATCTGTAACGGTTTACGATTTACAAGCCTTTAAAAATTAATCTTCTAAATGGTTATACTTCAATAACCTTCTTACACGGAGAAGGTCAACTTTTGATGGACTTTAACGCCTAAAATGTTTAAAATTTTGAAAAAATGAACTACTAGCTGTACAAAATGAAACTCAGCCACAGGGTAAATTTAATTTTGTAGATTTTAGCCGAGTTTCATTCGAGAAGGTTATTGAAGTATAACCATTAAGAAGGTTAGTTTTTAAAGGCTTGTAAATCGTAAACCGTTACAGATATTGAAAAAATGCACAAAATAAAATCTGTTGGAAATTTAATTCTCTTTAATTTTTATTCTATTCATTTTTTCTCTAGGACGCACTGTTTTCAAGATAAATTTATTTTAAAAAGTTTAACAAGTTGGCAACCCTGAAGTTATGAAATATGTGAAAAAAAACCTTGAATATCAAAAAGGGGGCTGAAGCCACAAATGGTGGACAAATTCGACACAGGTAATTCCGTACAATTAATTCTTTTAAAGCTCTTTTCCTTTAAATAACTATCATGTCGTCAGAGATAAGGGATCGCAGAAGGGTATTTACGTGGATATGAACGCCTACCCGCCTTTCGGAATTGAAGTCTTTTCGTAACTCCGCTCCACCTTTCTCGCACTGGTGTTATTAGAGGCAATACAACTATTTCCACCTCTATCATTCGATGCGGCGGCACTCGATCGGCCGATTATAGGGGAACCCTTTAATAGTACGCTTTTGAAATTGATATTTGAGACTTACCTTGCGTGGAGAAGTTTGTCGGGTGGTCGAAAGTGTGCGTCGGCGCTGAGGAAGGGTGGTGATACTGCGGGTGGTGATGCGGAGCGGAGAAGGCAGTTTGAAGGGACATGCTGTTGAAGGCGTTCAACTGCTGGGAGTTGAGCTGCTTCCTTAGCCTGGCACGTCTGTTGCTGAACCAAACCTGAACCCTCGCTTCGGTCAACTTCGTCTTCTGCGCCAACTCCTCCCGTGTATACACATCAGGATACTGCGTCCTCTGAAAAGCCCTTTCTAGCTCTTCCAGCTGCTCTCCCGTGAACGTCGTCCGGCTTCTCCTTTGTTTACGCTTCAAAGGGATACCGGGCTCGCTTTCCGTATCAGAATCCTCTCCCGAACTAGGTCCTACAAAAAGATTAAACTTAAATTGAGGCGCTCCGGGTACGAAGGGCGAACTCAACAAAACGTAGTTTCGAGTCGCATTTTAAAGTTTTATGTTACGGGCGAACTCAACAGAAAAGTCATGCTCTGGAATGGGAATGTGGGGGTTGTGGGCTAGGATGTGGAGTTCGCCCTTCGTACCCGCTCGGATATCGCAGTTAGAGCTTTGCAGCACATCGGTTTTTACGTATTTAAAGGGGAAAAAAAGGGCGAACTCAACATAAAACGGGTGTATTCACCTAGAGGTCTAGAATCTGAAAATGAAAAAAAAAAATCCGATGTTGAGTTCGCCCTTCGTACCCGAAGCGCCTCAATAGAAGCATTTTAAATCTCCAGGGGTGCTTCATTTCAATCGAGCTTAAGGGAGAAAAAAAATTTTTTTCAACAGCATAAAAAGTGAATTATGATGTCATTTAATTTTCTCAAAAGGCGCTGAAGAAAACGCTTCATGGTGGTCGAAAATGGACTTTTTTTTATGCTATCATCAACTCTTTTCTTTGGGACTCTTTGCAGTTAATTAGACTTCCGTTAGTGACCACAGTTTTTGTTCCAAAAAAAGCAATGTAAGAAAATTTATAGGACACTAAATTTCCTCTACAAAAGATAGCGAGAGCTAGCTCGTTGGTGATATATGCAGGGTTTCGAGATGACATTCTCGGCGGGTGAATGGGAGGGGAAGGCGTGTCTCCCGCTATTCATCATCATTAGGCTGTTGGAACAGCGATGAAGACTGGATGATCCCGGGTGTAGGGAGTTTCGGCGACATAGGTGGTCCACAGGATTATGTCATTAAATCCCCCGACTATTCATACTCTCATCAAAAAATGATTCTAGACGGTGTTTCTTCTCAAAAGTCGACTTTGAGGCCTAAACGATTTACAAAGATACCTTTTAAAGGAGTTGAAATAGAACTAAGGCCGAGTAAATGGTACGAAATTCGTTCGGGGAGGTGTCGGAACTAATCGATTCGAGGGTGGTCTTTCTTTCAATTTTAGGGACCCTTGAGGTCAGGTGGAACAGCGAAGAAGCCGAAAAAGGTGATGCTCTTGCCAGAAAAACTGAGGAAAACGTCCAAAAAATTAAGTGTTTAGCGCTTACGAATCCAACAATGAAAAACTCCAAAAATAAGGGTTTTTAGCGGAGTTTTCAGCGGGTTTTAGCGGAGGTTTTTAGCGGGTTTTTAGCGGAGTAAAGATTCAAATTTTTTTGGAAACTAAAGACTGCGGAAAACGCCTTTAAAAAGTGTTTCTCGAGAAAAGATGGAGGGATGACCCAAAAATCCGACAAAAGATGATGTTTCTTGAACTGAAGACTGCGGAAAACGTCTTTAAAGGGTGTTTATCGGGAAGAGACGGAGGAAAGACCCAAATATCCGATAAAAGCTGATGTTTCTTGAGCTGAAGACTGCGGAAAACGCCTTTAAAAAGTGTTTCTCGGGAAGAGATGGAGGGATGACCCAAAATCCGATGAAAGCTGATGTTTCTTGAACTAAAGACAGTGGAAAACGCCTTTAAAAAGTGTTTCTCGTGAAGAGACGGAGGGATGACCCAAAAATCCGATAAAAGTTGATGTTTCTTGAACTAAAGACTGCGGAAAACGCCTTTAAAGGGTGTTTATCGCGAAGAGATGGAGGGATGACCCAAAAATCCGATAAAAGCTGATGTTTTTTGAACTAAAGACTGCGGAAAACGCCTTTAAAGTGTTTCTCGGGAAGAGATGGAGGAAATACTCAAAAATCCAACAAAAGATGATGTTTCTTGAACTGAAGACTACGGAAAACGTCTTTAAAGGGTGTTTATCGGGAAGAGACGGAGGGATGACCCAAATATCCGATAAAAGTTGATGCTTCTTGAACTAAAGACTGCGGAAAACGCCTTTAAAAAGTGTTTCTCGGGAAGAGATGGAGGGATGACCCAAAAATCCGATAAAAGTTGATGTTTCTTGAACTAAAGACTGCGGAAAACGCCTTTAAAAAGTGTTTCTCGGGAAGAGATGGAGGGATGACCCAAAAATCTGATAAAAGCTGATGTTTCTTGAGCTAAAGACTGCGGGAAACACCTTTAAAAAGTCTTTATCGGGAAGAGACGGAGGAAACACCCGAAAATAAAAGCTGATGTTTCTTGAGCTAAAGACTGCGGAAAACGCCTTTAAAAAGTGTTTATCGCGAAGAGACGGAGGAAACACCCGAAAATAAAAGCTGATGTTTCTTGAGCTAAAGACCGTTTTTCTCGCTTATTTCTGCGTCTCGGCGGTTTTTGAGGCCAAAAACGGCGTTTTTGGGGTTTTTTCTACGTCCCAGAAGCGAAAGACTGCGGAAAACACCTTTAAAAAGTGTTTATCGCGAAGAGACGGAAGAAAGACCCAAAAATCCGAAAAAAGCTGTTATTTCTTGAACTAAAGACTGCAAAAACACCGAAAAATCATCTAAAATGTTCCTCGACCCAAAGACTCTGGAAATCGCTTAAATCAGGTGTTCCTCTGTCTAGACGGAGCGAAGACCAAAAAATCAGAGAAAAACCTGCTGAAACGCTTAAGATGGAGTGTTTCTCGTCAGAAAGACCCGAGATTCCGACAAAAACGAATGTTGAACTAAAGATTTTAACGCCTACGCAAAAAATTACGATAACGTCCAAGAATTGTGAGGGTGTTTCTGGAACTAAGGGGAGCAGAAAACGCTTAAAAAGGGCGTTTTTTGACTGCGGTAACTCAAGGAAGGGGGTGGCGCAGGGGTGGTTTCACACCCCGCCAATGGGTGGCTTAAAGTTCCATAAAGTCATGAATGGATTATTCTTTTCTACTTTATGTTGTTTGGTTTAAGTTGTTCCCCTCTCGTTTCTCTCTCGGGGCAATGCGTGATCCATTGAAGAGGAACTTCACGGGCCGTTACTGAAAAGAGTTGAGTGAATCTTTTGACGTATGGCTCAACTCATCACCAGTGACGTTTACAAATCAGACGGTTGCCTCTTTAACAAGATCCGTGATGTATGCAACCCCGCTTTATGATAAATCGCAACAGTCCGGCCGTGGACATAATGACTTGTTATCTCTTTGGGTGGGTTTCTTCTCAAATCTTCCCACATGACGGAAATCCATCTGTTATAAAAAAAACCCCCTTTCACTTTATAATTTAGGCAATTCATTTAACCCAATTTTCAAAGGTAATTGAGCGGCTTTTTTTGAAGAACGGGAGTCATTTTGTTTTATTACGCCGATTTTTTTTCTGAGAAGACAATTTCTAGAAAAGAAAAGGACTTACCAAGGATGCCGTCGATTGAGTGGTTCTTCCTCAAGTCTCCTTCGTCCCTTCTACCGCCTCTCAGGAGTCTTGATATCGATGAGACGGACGGTGCTGTATTTTTATCACATATTCCATCCTAGAAATTTTTGTTTTATAAAATGAGAAACTTTAAAAATCTTACTTTGATGAGTCGATCCCGTATTTCCCATGAAAAAATTCCTGGGCTGTCACGTTTGTATTGTTCTATTCTCCTTTCTACGTCTGGAGTGGCGACTCTGGGTTTGCTACCGCCAATTACTCCTGGTCGTATCGACCCAGTTTCTTGATATCTGAAGAAAAAGTAATCATTTCTCCCATAAAAAATGAGACACGTACCTATTTAAGATTTTAGAAACGCATCCATGGGAAACCCTGAGTTGCCTGGAGATGACGCACGGTCGTACACCAGCAGCGGCCATCTCCACGATTTTAAGACGAATGTGGTTCGGAAGAGGGCGACCGTTGATGAAAACACCTCCGAGCTGATTGACCCTTCCTTGCCCAGTAAACGCACCACCTGGAAAAAAAATTTTTTTCCTCTATTTTAATAAAGTGATACCGACGTTCCGCGATGCTCGGACGAAATGTCCCATAATTAGAGGGAACGTCGGCCCGCACCACTTGTAGATCCTCGGGACGAGATAAAACCTTTTAAAGCACCCGAAGGCTATGCCAGAAACACAGCCGCTCTCGAGTACCGATCTACAACACCCGTCAGAATTTTATTTAAATTTTTATCCCCCCTTTTCGCATGTTTTTCGGACCCTTGAAAAATCCATACATGTTTACATATCCATTACAACTTAATATCCAAGCAAGATCTTTAATTTTTTTTTGCAACTTCAGGAATAGCAGCAGAAATGCGTATTCAGAAAATAGAAAAATGTGCTTGAAAATCCCACAAAATAGAGTTTTTCGGCCAAAAAAATAAAAAACCCATTAAAATTACGGAGATTTATACATATTAGGTGTACAACTCGGCTAAAATCTAACAAAATTCAAATTTACCCTGTGGCTGAGTTTCATTTTGTACACCTAATAGGTACCTAGGTACTACCGATTTAAGAAAAAATGACTTTTAGGTAGATTTCTTTTCTTCAAAAATCTACCTATTGTAATGTACCAAGTTTATATATATGTACGTGGTCTGATCAAAAAGTTCCGGAACTTTCGAATTTGCGCGCGAACGGAGGGTCGCAGAAACCCCGCGATGGTCTCATATGTTAGCTTTACTCTTCCTGAGTCACGTGGAATTTGGCTGATTGCTGTAACCTTCTTAGTTCTGGAGTTATCGCATTTTTAGTGAAGCGAGATTTTCGTCCGCGGCGGTTTTACGATGAACGCGAAACAGAAGCAGCGCGTGTGTGTGAAGTTTTGCGTTAAATTTGCGAAATCTTTCTCGGAAACGATAAAACCTTTGACCGAGGCTTACGGGGATGAAACCATGGGTCGTTCAAGGTGTTATGACTCTCATAACACCTAGTACCAGCGATTCAAACAAGGCAGGATGTCCGTCGAAGATGACGCCCGTTCCGGGAGACCCTCAACGTCCACATGAGGACGCTCATGTGGCCCAAGTGAACGCCCTGGTTCGTTCAAACCACCGTCTGACTATCCGTGAAATGGCTGATGAGTGTCGGATATCCTACGGATCATGCCAGGAAATTTTGACCCAGAAATTGGGGATGAGAAGGGTCGCAGCGAAGTTCGTCCCGAGGCTCATGTCGGACGACCAAAAACAACACCGTGTTGCAGTTTGCCGGGAGCTTCTGGAAATGGCCAATTCCGATGAAAACTTCATGAAACCTATCATAACTGGTGATGAAACATGGGTTTATGGTTATGACGTTGAAACCAAGGTGCAATCACTTTTTGACATCGATTATCGTAAAAATCGCCGCGGACAAAAATCTCGCTTCACTAAAAATGCGATAACTCCAGAACTAAGAAGGTTACAGCAATCAGCCAAATTCCACGTGACTCAGGAAGAGTAAAGCTAACTTATGAGACCATCGCGGGGTTTCTGCGACCCTCCGTTCGCGCGCAAATTCAAAAGTTCCGGAACTTTTTGATCAGACCACGTATATATATTAGCACGATAACTGGAGCAATTTTAATGTGAGGGTGACGATATCCGGTATTTAGAGCTTTTATCTCAATAGCTCGGACGAGTTCGTTAATGGCTGAAATCGGACCAGCGATTCACCTACTTTACTTAGGGCTTAAAAGACAAAATTGGCATTTTCTATTGAAATCCTAGTCCTTTTGCAAAAAAAAACTTTAAGACCTCTGCGAGGGCGTGTAAAAAATTAATTAAAGCAGGTTTGGACGAGCCAGGCGCAAAATATTGAACTAGCTAAACTTTAAAAAAAATTTGAATTTATACCGGGAAATTATTAAATATTTTATTAATAAAATTATCAGATGTTTTTCTAGGGGCTCAGTGGCGTAATTTTTTTTATATCATCATTTTTATAACATAATTATATATTTTGTGCTTATACATTTTAATTTTAATCATGAAAAGAAATCTACCTTTTAGTCCCTGCTACCGCAGGGTCATTATTTTATTTTATTTTATTGAAATTTCATCTGTTACACGATTCTAATAGCATTGTTCCAGCAGTTTGAAACTGGTTTGAAACGTCTAGAGCATGCGCAGAAGGTTTTGCACGTCTAATTTGATCAGATGACTTCAGATGTGACGGATATACGGTTTGAAGGACGTCTATCCCTCTGCGCATGCTCCAGGAGTACCAATAATTTAGTAAAAATTTTAAACAAATTTTGAAAAAAAATTTACATGATTTTCAGCTGATAAGCATTCTGATAGGGTTGTTGGGTTTATTATGAATTTTTCGGGGTCACCATGATAAACGGACAAATGAAAAAACGATTATCTGTATCGATTAGGAAACCATAGACAAATGAGAAAGTTCCCGCTATTTTTTGGTTTTTCGCGACTCCTGAAAAATCGTGTTTTCTGACCTAACGGAAACGATATCTCAGGACGTACTGCACTTATCGAAATGGTTCTTTTTTTAATCGACGCAGAATCGTCTAATCTAAAATTCTATCCAAGCAAATTTAAAATCCAAAAATTAGATTTTTTCATATAAATTTTCAAAGTTGTAAATTTTTTTTTTTTTTTGTGAAAATAGGATATTTCCGAGTGAAAAGCGGAAAAAAGGCTAAAAATAAAGTGAGCCATAACATGGCTGTTTCTTATCCAAAATTGGTGTTTCAAGATCAGAAGCATCGCCCAAAATACCACAAAAACCACGTTTTTCGGCCTAAAAACAACTTAAATGGAAGAGAAAGACTGTTTTTTTTAATAAAAACGAAGGAAACAACAGATTTCAGGGATTTCCTGACCCAAAGGCGGATTTTGGCGGGGAAATTTTTTTTTATTTTACACTTAAGGAGGCTGCGTCAAAAGAGTTATCACCATTTTGTGCCCTATCTGCATCATAAAAAAAACTGAAAGCCCCAGTACAAAAGATTTTTTTTTTCAAAACTTTACTGTTATTATCTTGTTCGTGTTAAGGAGAGATAATCACTTTTAAATACCTTTTTACGAACAGAAAATACTTTTTAAAAATAAAAAAAAAACTTTCCGTTTTCTTGAAGGGGCACGTGCTCATATTCAGTGGCCAGCGTGACGAATACGTTAAGTGGCCGTATAAAGAGTCCTTTTCATTCTATTCCAAGTGGAAAAATCTTCACAATATAAAAAGAAGGTTTTCAAACGATGATTTTATGAACGATCTGAATGAATGGAACCGCGTTTTAAGATTTTTCGGTTTTCGTTCCGCCGGTTTACGTTTTATAAGTGGGTCAGGATGATTCGTTCCTCAATTAGGAGAGCTCATATGGACACAAAAAAAAAAGGTTTCCGAACGGTCAGAAAAACACCGAGGCAATTTAATTATAAGATCCTGGGGTCATAAACATTTTTTTCGGAAAAATACTATTAGGTGTACAAAATGAAACTCAGCCACGGGGTAAATTTTGTAGATTTTAGCCGAGTTTCATTTTGTACACCTAGTAGTTCATTTTTTCAAAATTTTAAACATTTTAGGCGTTAAAGTCCATCATTTGACCTTCTCCGTGTATGAAGGTTATTGAAGTATAACCATTAAGAAGGTTAATTTTTAAAGGCTTGTAAATCGTAAACCGTTACAGATATTGAAAAAAGCCACAAAATAAAATCTGTTGGAAATTTAATTTTCTTTAAATTTTATTCTATTCATTTTTTCTCTAGGACGCACTGTTTTCAAGATAAATTTATTTAAAAAAAAATTATTTTCTGAAAATGGTGCATCCTAGAAAAAAGGTAGAGTGTAAGATGGTTATTGAAGTATAACCATTAAGAAGGTTAATTTTTAAAGGCTTGTAAATCGTAAACCGTTACAGATATTGAAAAAATGCACTAAATAAAATCTGTTGGAAATTTAATTTTCTTTAATTTGTATTCTATTCATTTTTTCTCTAGGACGCACTGTTTTCAAGATAAATGTATTTAAAATAAAAATTATTTTCCGAAAATGGTGCATCCTAGAAAAAAATAATTAAGTACAAATTTATAGAGAATTAAATTTCCTACAATTTTTATTTATTAGGTGAACAAAATGAAACTCAGCCACAGGGTAAATTTGAATTTTGTAGATTTTAGCCGAGTTTCATTTCTTACACCTAATAATTTATTTTTGGTTCAAAAAATGTGAGTCCTTGAAAGAAAAAAAATTAACCAAAACTATTGTTCCTACACAAGACTTAATTTACCCAAGCCTTGAGCGATAATCAACACGTTTAAATTATAACGAAAAAAACCCCTTGGGGAAAAAATGAAATGACGAAAAAAAAGTTAAGTGAAAATAAACTAGATTTTCAAGTTTTTTTTTTTCTTTGGTCGGGAGGTTTAATAAGGATCGGTATTATAAAAGATTCAAAAGGCCGAGGACTAAGAGGTATTAATACTTGTCATGGAGCTATGAGATGTGTGAGAGGCTTGAAAAGAGCCGCTCTTCTGTGTCTTCTTCGTTTCGATTTTTAAAAATAAATCGACAAATGAAATTAAAGGAGGAATTTTAACTTCAAAGAAGAAGGGGTCTTCCAGATCCCGGAGAGGAAAACTGATCATGTGATTGTCTGTCGTGCCGGCCGTCCGTCCAGTCTTGTGTCTTTTCTGGAGCGCTTCACGGCAGCAGATTTCACCAAATTTAAGATTTTTTTGAAAAATATGGTAGAGAGAAATTTTGCCCCTTTCGTGAGGCCTGGCTGAGCGGTGACGTTAATTTTTTCTACCATGAAACTTAGATTTTTTTTCGATAGTAGGAATGAAAATGATTAAGGGGGCATCTTGATTAAAAAACAAGAGATCGCAGCACTTTCGCCCCAAAAACTACTTTCCAATATTTGGGCACCAAAAATTGTCGGAAAATTTTTTACAAAAGCTCATTCTCTTTATTTTGGGAATATCTAGGCGGCCTTGGGAGCAGTTTTTTCGGAAATGTTTTCCTTTGAAAAATGGAAAACTTATTTTTCGACTAAAACATTTTTTCGAAAAAAAAACCGCAAGCCATTTTGTAGGTTTTGACGAGCTCTTTCCGAAAATATGTTATATGAGAAAATCCGATGAATAGTTTCGTCGTAATCCTTTTGCAAAGATTTGGAGGAAAATGTCGGGAGTGAAAAAAACTATTTCCCCTTTTCAAGGTGAGAGATGGGAGATAAACAGTTTGCTGTTTGAAGAAGTTATTGTGATACCCTCCATGTTTTTTTTTCTTGTCCAGGTCGACTTTGATGAAGTCTTCGAAGGACCCTGACGTTACAGGCTTTCTTTATCTTTCGATCGTGAGAATGAAAAGCTGGACACGAATTATCAGAGTGACACGACTGCCGACTTCTGAAACCCATAGTGTGAACCATCCCCGCTACGTCACTCAATCACTTCCCAGGATTCTTAGTGGCACTTATCCCACTTCTGACACCACCAAAGCATACCTAAGTGAAGACTTTAGAATTTTGGATATTTCATTACAGCCGAAAGTAGACAATCGAACTTTTCGTCAAAAGAAACAAGGATGAAAACGCCCAAAAATCATGTTTTGATAGAAGATCTACTGATTTCTGGTTTTCCAGCCAAAAAAATAAGGAAAACTTCTTGGCCTGATCTCCTTGGCTGAAAGATGGAGGCAAAGGAAAATGAATGTTGAAAAATGTGGGTTTTCGGTCGAAAAAAACCGTTTAAAAATCTGGTAAAAAGGGAGTTTTTAAGCCAAAAAAAGTGAGAAGAATCTCCCGAAATCGTAAAATGGGTCCATTTAGACTCGAAATGAGGAAAGCGATCTTGAATGTTGTAAAATGTGGGTTTTCGGCCTAAAAAACCGTTTAAAAATCTGGCAAAAAGGTAGTTTTTAAGCCAAAAAAAAGTGAGAAGAATCTCCCGAAATCGGATAATTGGATCATTTAGGCTGGAAATGGAGGATAGCGATCGTGAAGTTGTAAAATGTGGGTTTTCGGCCGAAAAAAACGTCTAAAAATCTGGTAAAAAGGCAGTTTTTTAGCCAAAAAAACTGAGAAGAATCTCCCGAAAACATAAAATGGGATCATTTAGGCCAAAAGACGTAAGAATGCCCCCTAAAGGGTGTTCCTTGCTGGAGGATGCCCATTATGGAAGTTTCTTGACAAAAAAAAAAACTGGGAGAAAAAACCCAGGTTTTTGCGAATAAAAAAGAGGTAAACGGCCGAAGATTATGTACAATTGGGATAGGTAAGTAGCCTTGCGAAAAAAGGCCCAAAAGAACAAGAAAACCCCTGAAAATCGCTATTAAATTTAGGCAACGGGTCTTAAAAAAACCGTCAGTAAATTGGCTTAAAAATGGATGATTTTTTGGTCAAAGAAAAACAACAAAGATTGAAATCGTGAAGCCAAGAATTTAAACAGAAAATAAATAAGTTTAAAAATTGTCAGGGGAGAAAAAATAAACTGAAAAAAAAAAAAACTTCTGCAGAACGACAGGAGTCCGGTGATAAATTTTTTTCGTACAAACAAAAGAAGACCGACCATATCCAGTCTTGTCACCATTTTTCTTATACCTCACGACGTTTAAATCATTCTTTAATAAATTCAATTTTCCGCTCAATTTTAAAACATAAAAGAACGTTAATTATTTGTGAAAGCGATTTCGACCGAAATACACAAAATTGGAAGTAAGAAATTTTAAGGATAAAAGATCTTCGTGACTAATTTTCCTTTGTGTATTTTAGGTACTAAGAGTACTTTCTCCGTTAAATGTCAACGTATGAGTAACTTCGAATAGCCTTTAACTATCGACGCTTGCTAATTTCTTGAAAATAGAAAGGTTAACAGTTTGATATTAAAACTAATTGCGTCTATAGTTGGACTTGAGGTGAATAATAAATGTGAATTTATTAATAATGGGTAGTAAATTGTTGCAGCAAGATAAGCCATCCCCTAATGTTTAGAAGTCGCTTAATCTCGAGTTGTCAAACTTATGAGTAAAAAGTACTAATTTTGGGTGCTCACTACGATTTTTAGGGACAGAAAAAGCAGTATTACCAATACTTAGAATTTGCCCTACCATTTTCGGAAATTAAATTTTGGATAGATTTAGCCTTAACGGTGTTTTCCAGAGAAAAATAAGTTCTGTTTATCTGGTTTTTGGTCCTTTTTTCGGTCTTTAGGTCCTTTGGGCAGTTTTCCTCGGTCTAAAGGCCGATTAAGTAATTTTCTTGGCAAAATAAGTCCTTTTTCTAGTAAAATAAGTCGAATTTACCGGGTTTTGGTCCTTTTTTTCGATTCCTAGGGCCTTTGGGCAGTTTTTCTCGGTCTAAAGGCCGATTATGTAATTTTCTTGGTAAAATAAGTCCTTTTTTTAGTAAAATAAGTTCAATTCACCGGGTTTTTGGCCCTTTTTTCGGTCCCTAGGGCCTTTGGGCAGTTTTTCTCGGTCTTAAGGCCGATTAAGTAATTTTCTTAGTAAAACAAGTCCTTTTTTCAGTAAAAATAAGTCCAATTCACCGGGTTTTTGGTCCTTTTGTTCGGTCATTAGGGCCTTCAGGGAGTTTTCCTCGGTCGAAGGCCGATGAAGTAATTTTCTTGTTATAATAAGTCCTTTTTTAGTAAAAATAAGTCCAATTCACCGGGTTTTTGGTCCTTTTTTTTTGGTTTTTAGATCCTTTGGCCAGTTTTTCTCGGTCTCTAGGCCGATTAAGTAATTTTCTTAGTAAAATAAGTCCTTTTTTTAGTAAAAATAAGTCCAATTCACCGGGTTTTAGGTCCTTTTTTTCGGTCCCTAGGGCCTTTGGATAGTTTTTTCGGTCTAAAGGCCGATTAAGTAATTTTCTTAGTAAATTAAGTCCTATTTTTAGTAAAAATAAGTCCGATTCACCGGGTTTTTGGTCCTTTTTTTCGGTCGCTAGGGCCTTTGGGTAGTTTTTCTTGGTCTGAAGGCCGATAAAGTAATTTTCTTGGTAAAATAAGTCCTTTTTTTAGTAAAACAAGTCCAGGTTTTTGGTCCTTTGGGCAGTTTTCCTCGGTCTAAAGGCTGATAAAAAAACTTTTTTTTTTGGCTCTCCGGTGTTATTCTAGTCCTTCTGGCTGACATTAATTTTATAAGAAAAATAAGTCCTATTTACCGGGATTAAATCTTATAAATATAAATTTTCCTCGGTTTTCCGCCAAGATTCCCCCTATTTAGTCATTTAGATTGACTTTTCCTCGGTATATAGACCACAAATACATTTTCCTCGGGTTTTCAGGTCAATAAAAAGCGCCTTTTCCACAGTTTCCTTCAGTATTTTGCTTTGAAAAACTTTTTTTTTTTCATTCTCCATTTTCTTCCATTGTTTCTAGTACACGAAACACCCTTTTCACCAGATTTTTGGGCGTTTTTAAAAGGTCTTTTGACTCGGAGACTTAAGTTAGACCTTTATGGCTACTCAGTCTACTTGAGAAAATAACTCTTGGATGTTTTACTCGATCTTCTTCCCGACATAATATTATGGGAAACTCTTCAGCCAAATAAATGGAAATTTTGATGTCTTGGAAATCGTCTTATGTTTAATAATTTATCTTCGTTGACGTTTGTAACCTCGTGTCCGAGAAGTCTGGCGTTGATTTTTTTCCTTCTCCTTCTTTGTAAAAGAGCTGGTTTTGCCGATCATCCCCAAGCCGGACCTTTTATGATCTCCCTCCGCGACAGCTCGACATTAACAAACCAACTTTCATCTCGGTGTCAATTCCGTTTAAGATACCCGCTTTGGTGTTTTACTGCAAATTTTTCGTGTCCGAGAAGTCTGGCGTTGATTTTTTTTCCTTCTCCTTCTTTGTAAAAGAGCTGGTTTGCCGATCATCCCCAAGCCGGACCTTTTATGATCTCCCTCCGCGACAGCTCGACATTAACAAACCCAACTTTATCATCTCGGTGTCAACATTCCGTTTAAGATACCCGCTTTGGTGTTTTACTGCAAATTTTTCAATTTTCACCCAGGAAAATTATACCTCAAAATAAGCCTAATTTATAGTTTAATCGAAAAAGAAAATGACTAGGGAGAAATTAAAAAATCCGCCAATAAATCATCGGATTTTTATTTTATTAATACGGACGGATAAATCACATCGGACTCCCCGATGCGAGAAGAAAGATGGAGAGAAAAAAGTATTTTAAGAAGGTGAGGCGGTGTTTTTGCCTCTTTTGCCCCCACGCGAGAATCGGCTCGACTTCAAAGAGAAACTCAACCGGCGAGTTGATGGAGTGACGACCATCAACATCAAAAATCAACCTCCGGACTAATTTTCGAATAATAATTTAGAACATTCAAAATAAAAAAGAAAAAAAATTTTTTTTCAAACTTCCTCCTTTCTAGTTATAAACCCGATTTCCACTGAAGGGAAAGTCACAAAAAAAAACATTAAAAATTTTAACTAAAAAAATAAAATCTTGATTAATTTTCTTGGATTTTTTTTTTACCCAAATGGGCAATCAACATTATCCTGAAAATTATTTTTTTTAACGAAGAGTTTATTTTAAGAATTTATTGAGTGAATAATAGGAGTATTTAGAAATGCATATGAAATGTGTGGGGTGTTCCCGATATCCATAGACTGCCGGGCGGCACAAATGACGATCAACTAGAATTATGATCAAACAGAAAATACTGGCTAATAATCATCTCCACGGTACCTATAAAACGCACTTTTCATCGGATTCTCGGGCGTTTTCTTTCTGTCCAGCCCTTCGGGGTTTTTTTTCTGCCTAGAAACTCCCATTTTATCGGATTTTGGGGCGGTTATACCTTCTGTCTTTCTGTACTTTTTGAGCATTTTTCTTCTTGTAGTTCAAGATACACCATTTTCGACGTATTACCGGGCGTTTTCGTCGGCCTTTCTGTCGAGAAATTCTCTTTTTGGGCATTATCCACCGGTCTTTCTGTCCATAAAAACCCGAAACACCCTTTTCCCCATATTAGCGGGCGTTTTCTTCGGTCTTTAAGACAAGAACACCCTTTTCCCCTCTTATCGGGCGTTTTTAATAAAACCCGAAACACCTATTACCCATATTATAGGGCGTTTTTATCGGTCATTCTGTCCATAAAACCCCGAAACACTCTTTCCCCATATTAGCGGGCGTTTTCTTCGGTCTTTAAGACAAGAAACACCCTTTTTCCCTCTTATCGGGCGTTTTTATCGGTCATTCTGTCCATAAAACCCCGAAACACAATTTTTTATCGGTCTTTCTGCCTATAAAAACCCGAAATACCGTATTACCCATATTATAGGGCGATTTTATCGGTCATTCTGTCCATAAAACCCCGAAACACAATTTTTTATCGGTCTTTCTGCTTATAAAAACCCGAAGCACCCTTTTACCCATATTGTCGGGCGTTTTCATCGGTCATTCTGTCCATAAAACCGGAAACACAATTTTTTTTATAGGTCTTTCTGCCTATAAAAACCCGAAACACCCTTTTTCCCTCTTATCGGGCGTTTTTATCGGTCATTCTGTCCATAAAACCCCGAAACACAATTTTTTATCGGTCTTTCTGCCTATAAAAACCCGAAATACCCTATTACCCATATTATAGGGCGATTTTATCGGTCATTCTGTCCATAAAACCCCGAAACACAATTTTTTATCGGTCTTTCTGCTTATAAAAACCCGAAGCACCCTTTTACCCATATTGTCGGGCGTTTTCATCGGTCATTCTGTCCATAAAAACCGGAAACACAATTTTTTTATAGGTCTTTCTGCCTATAAAAACCCGAAACACCCTTTTACCCATATTATCGGGCGTTTTTATCGGTCTTTTTGTCCATGCCAAACCCTTTATTGGGAGTTCTCCACTGCTTTTAATACAAGAGAGACTCTATAAGACATGTTTTTAAAAACCATAAATCTTAAAATCCGTGCATATTTGTAGCTTATGACAATATAAGGCATGACAATTTTTATAAAAGAAAAGTCAACATCCAACCTAATCTCAAAAATTTGCAAAAACCTGCAAAATCTTCACATTTCCCTCTACCTGATATCAAAGAAATGCTGCCTTAGATTTTATTAAAATTTAAGTTGCTGCGAGATGAATCTTTTCAAGAAGACACCTACAAAACCATCGGAAAAGACAAAGGATGTCTTTTAGTCCTTTTCGATACTTAAGATTAACTCCTCCACTATTTATTAATTTTTATTGATCTTTTGTCCATAAAAACCAGAATCACCCTTTTCCCCAGTTTATCGGGCGTTTTTATCGGTCTTTCTGTCCCTAAAAACCGGAAATATCCTTTTCCCCATAATATCGGGCGTTTTTATCGGACTTTCTGTCCCTAAAAACCGGAATATCCTTTTCCTCATAATATCGGGCGTTTCTATCGGTCTTTCTGTCCATAAAACCGGAAAAAAATCATTCCCCATAATATTGGGCGTTTTTATCGGCCTTTCTTTCCACAAAACCGGGAAAATACCATTCCCCATAATATCGGGCGTTTTTATCGGTCTTTCTGTCGATTAAAACCGGAAAAAACCCTCTCCCCATAATATCGGGCGTTTTTATCGGTCTTTCAGTCCATAAAAACCGGAAAACCCCTTTCCCCATAATATCGGGCGTTTTTATCGGTCTTTCTGTCCATAAAAACCGGAAAAAACCTTTCCCCATAATATAGGGCGTTTTTATCGGTCTTTCTGTCCCTAAAAACCGGAAATATCCTTTTCCCCATAATATCGGGCGTTTTTATCGGTCTTTCTGTCCATAAAAACCGGAAAAAAAACCCTTTCTTCATAATATCGGTCGTTTTAATCGGTCTTTCTGTCCATAAAAACCGGAAAAAAACCCTTTCTTCATAATATCGGGAGTTTTTATCGGTCTTTCTGTCCATAAAAACCGGAAAAAAACCTTTCCCCATAATATCGGGCGTTTTTATCGGTCTTTCTGTCCATAAAAACCCTTTATAGGGAGTTCTCCACATGCACTATTTAAAGGTAAAAAAGATAAATAGAGTGATTTATACCTAAGTTGGTACCTTGAAAAGGGTAGCCAGTAAAATATGGTGCCATGTTGAGTGTGGACACTGCCATATCTGAGCCGAAGAGATCCAGCGTAATTAAAACTTGCAAACTTAAACGAGAAAAAAAAGTCGACAAAAAAGGTCGGAGACACAAGAAAACTCGACACGGGACGAAGCCTGAAGGGCTACTGGCGAAAAAGAAAGGCCGTTGAAAACACCCTCAGAGGCCTTCCCCACTTTCGACAGAGGCCGGGCCTAAGCAGAGGATTGGAAGAAATTTTTTCAAAAGTCCTCTCCTCTCATTGGGCGTCTACGATACGTCCACGCCTCTCGCCCTCCCATTTCCCCACTTGTATAAAAAAAATTTTTTTTTCCTCCTCAAAAAAATACGATAAATTGATTTTGACGGCTAATTACCGGTTTTAGCACCTAATGACACCTTCTAGTCAACAAGACACTTAACTAACCGTTGAAAATTTCTTGATGGTTCTCCGACCATCTTCATCCAGTAACCCAATTTTACACTTTCAACCCCGTAACCGTTACGGGAACTTATTTTTTTTTGTACTCAAAACTTCACATCAATTATACTCCTATGATAATCCCTTTATCTACGCCACGCTATTTTGAATCAAAAATTGGTGTTTGTCAGAGGCGGCTTAATTTGGGGCAAAATGTCGCATGAAATTCGATTTTTTGAACATTCGAAGCAGAATAATCCGACCGAGTCCGTACTGATTGGTCTTTTGGAAAAATGCGCTGCACAAAAAATAGTAGTAAAAGCGCCTTAAAACGTTAAGTAAATATTATATTTAAAAAAAAAGTACTAATTTGAAGAGCTTCCAACGAAAACTTCCTTAGAAGGGAAAATATGGGAGGAGGAAGTAAAACGGGGGGGGGGGGAGTATAACGGGGGGGGGGAAGTATAACGGGGGGGGGGAGTATAACGGAGGGGAAGTTATGGAAGGGAATTATAAAGGAGAAGTTTAAGGAGGGGGAAACATATAGGAGGGACAGTTTAGGGAGGGCATTATGAAGGAGAAATTTAAAGAGGGGGGGGGGGATAAAGGAGGGGAAGTATAAAGAAGGTAAAGTTTTAGCAGGGGAAAGTATATAGGAGGGGAAGTATTAATTTCAAGTATTTTTGAATTAAGAAAAAATTTCCTTTTTCCCCAAAAATGGGAAGTTAAGTTTAAGGAGGAGGAGTATAAAGGAGGGGAAGTTTAAGGAGGGGGCGTATAAAGGAGGAAAAGTTTAAGGAGGGGGATGTATAAAGAAGGTAAAGTTTTAGTAGGGGAAAGTATATAGGAGGGGAAGTATTTATTTCAAGTATTTTTGAACTAAGAAATTTCCTTTTTCCCCAAAAAAGGGAAGTTAAGTTTAAGGAGGAGGAGTATAAAGGAACGGGCGTATAAAGAAGGTGAAGTTTTAGGAGGGGGAAGTATGTAGGATTGATAGTTTAAGGAGGGGGAAGTATATAGGATTGATAGTTTAAGGAGGGGGAAGTATATAGGATTGATAGTTTAAGGAGGGAGAAGTATATAGGATTGATAGTTTAAGGAGGGGGAAGTATATAGGATTGATAGTTTAAGGAGGGGGAAGTATATAGGATTGATAGTTTAAGGAGGCGGAAATATAAAGAAGGGGAAGTATTAATGTCAAGTATTTTTAATTTAGAAAAAAATCCTTTGTTTCCCAAAATGTTTAAGGAGGGGGAGGGAGTATAAAGGAGGGGAAATTTAAGGAGGAGAAGTATAAGGAGGGGGATTTCAATATTTTTGAATGTAAAAAAAATTTTCCTTTTTTTCCCTCAAAAAATTTTTTTTGTCTCAAAAAAGGGAACTATGAGGGAGGTTAAGTTTAAGGGGGAGTATAAAGGAGAGGAAGTTTAAGGAAGGAGACGTATAAAGGAAGAGAAGTTTAAGGAGGGGGAAGTATAAAGGAGGGGAAGTATATGGGAGGGAAAGTATTAATTCAAAGTATTTTTGAATCAAGAAAAAATTTCCTTGTTTTTCCAAAAAAGGGAAGTATAAAGGAGGTTTGTTTAAAGAGGGGGACGTGAAAATAAGGAGAAGTTTACGGAGGGGGAGGTGTATAGGAGTGATAGTTTAAATAGTGGGAAGTATAAAGGAGGAGAAGTATTAATGCCAAGTATTTTTGAATTTAGAAAAAAATTCCTTTGTTTCCCAACAAATGTTTAAGGAGGGGAAGTTTAAGGAGGTGGGAGTATAAAGGAGGGGCAAGTATAAAGGAGAAGAAGAAGGAGGGGATTTCAATTATTTTTGAATTATAAAAATTTTTGCTTTTTTATCCCTCATAAAATGTTTTTTGTCTCAAAAAAGGGAAGTATGAAGGAGGTTACGTTTCAGGAGGGGGAGTATAAAGGAGAGGATGTTTAAGGAAGGGGAAGTATAAAGGAGGAGAAGATTAAGGAGGGGGATTTCTAATATTTTTGAATTTAAAAAATTTTTCCTTTTTTTTATCCCTCATAAAATGTTTTTTGTCTCAAAAAAAGGGAAGTATGAAGGAGGTTAAGTTAAGGAGGGGTAGTATAAAGGAGGGGTTGTATAAAGGAGAGGAAGTTTAAGGAGGGAGACGTATAAAGGAAGAGAAGTTTAAGGAGGGGGAAGTATATACGAGTGATAGTTTAAGGAGGGGGAAGTATGAAATGTTAGACACGTCCTGATGCATTTTATTTGGGTCGGCCTTCCTAAAAACCTGGGAACTTTTTCACATTTTGAAAATTGAACTTCTGCAACGTTTCCTGCTTCTGAATTTATGGCCTATGAAATTCAGCATTTTGAGCTTTTTAATTTTTTTTAATTTGATATAAGATCATTAATTATCGATTTTTTTCATCCTATTCTTAGGGGTAAAAATGTTCGCTGGTGCTTTTCGATTACTGTTAGATTCCCGTCGGAGTTAATCTCCCAAGTGTGGGAACGTCTTTCTCTCTAAATGCGGTTTAAATTGTCTACTATTTCTCTTCGCTTTTTAACTTTTGAAACTCCCTCCCCGAGTTTTTTTTTCTTTTTTTTTTTGTTAGTATTTTTACCGTTTTCCGCGGGGGCAATTAGGAGCGGGTTTATCGCCCGTTAGAACCCATTCCACTTTTATTAGCCTTTATTCAATTTAGAAGATCGCAAATAAAGTTTTAAGTGAATCCCGCAATTTTTTTTTTACAAAAAACGTCAATTTTTAAATTTTTGGCGCCTTAAAAAAAACGGGAGAACACCATTACACATAACGCATTTCACCCTAAAGCAGTTGAACATAAAAAATCTGCATTTCGACATAAAAAATCTGTAGTTCACCATAATGCAATTGAACATAAAGCTCTCAAAAGTTCAAAAATTTGAGCATAATGCATTTCAACATAAAGCGTTTCGCCATAAACGATTTTTTCAATAAATGCAAGTCGACATAAAAAAAGTGGAAGTCACCATAACGCTTCTCACCATAAAAGCCTTTCTTGTTGTTTCGCCATAAAACTGTTTCTGTATTTTTGGCATAATACATCTCACCATAAATTGGTAGCCAAAGAGCAAGCCTTCGCCGTTGAAAACGCGTTTATGACGAAACGACAAAAACCTTAAAACTTGACAGTTCACCATAATGCAATTCAACATAAAGCATCTCAGCATAAACTAGGAAAAGCAAGCAGGCAGCCAATCAGCTCGTTTTATAACACAAGGGTAGTTTATGGTGAGATTTATTATGCCCAAACGACAGAAACAGTTTTATGTCGAACGACAAGTTCTTTAATATGAAAGTTTCCTTTATGTTCAACTGCGTTATGTTGAAACGACAAATTTTATGTCGAAACGACAAGTATCAAATCTCTTCTTTATGGTGGGATGTATTATGTTCAAATTCATTATGGTGAACGTTTTTGGCTATTTTCTTTATGTTGAGTTGCAGGTTTTTTATGGTGAACGGTAACTCGCGATTTCTGCTATTTTATGGTCAAATGCATTATGGCGAACCGCATCATGTCGACACGTATACACTCAAAAATTCTTCCAAGTCATTTGTACGGACAATATTTCATTCGCTGTCAATTTTGCTGATTCTTCGTTACGAGGATATTGAAAGGTGACGTCCCGGCGGGATAAAATCGGCTCCCTCGGGATATGTCGAGTATTTTGGTAAACATTCCAGGTAAAAAGAGTTTCAAGAGGCACTTGTGAATAAAAGAGGATGGAAGTGATCGATCGCACTTCAAACCCCGATCCTTCACTTTCACAAAATTTTAGGACTTTTTTTTTCTTGTTCGTTTGATGGAGACTGATTGACCTTAGAAAGTAATGGAAGAAACTGCATACCGGATAAATAATCATCAGTCATCACTTTCAGTACACAAACCACATATTTGTACTCAATTAATAGGCGTTTTCTGCGGTATTTTGGCCAAAAAAAAAAAAAAACACTTTATAACCCAATTTCCTAGCGCCTTAGGTGATCCAGTTTTACCTTATCTTTGGGATTTTTTTCGGTCTTTTGAATTTTTACCAGTTTTTTTTTGGCCAAAAATACCAAATTTTCTTAAATTCAAGGAAGTTTCTAAGCTCTATGATCAAGATACCCCCGTTATACTACTTTTAGCCGAAAATCCTTCTTTACAATCAATATTTAATAGGTTTTCTAGATTTTTTCTTTGAAAAAACCCCAGGTTTTCTACGTTATTTTTGTCAAAAGCAACAAACTTAGTTTTTTAGCTTAGTAAAAACTCCAGTTTTAGAAGATTTTTATTCGTTTTATTGGATATTTCGGGTAAGAGAAACAATTTTCTCCATAGCTTAGGTCCATTTCTAGAGTATATTGGGCGATAAACACCATTTTCGGGCGTTTTTCTAGCTCTTTTGACCGAGATAGTTTTACCCAATGTTTAGGATTTTTCTTGGTCTTTCGGGAGCTGCCCGCGGAATTTTCACAGAAAAAAAATGAAGAAAATTTGGTGAAAATGGGTTGAAAATTGTGCCCGTGAAGTGTTCCGGAAAAATGCTACGGACGGCCGGCCGGAACCAGAGACAAAGTTGAGATCAGAAAAGATCAATGTCCGATTTGACCCTCCGGGGTCTGGAAGACCCCTCCCCAAAAACCCGACGTGGAGGGTAAAACAATAACATTTTTAAGGAAGTTAAAACATCTACTTTTGACCAGATTTTTGGGAAATTTCCCTCAGTCCTTTGTGACAAATACGTTATTTTTCCTTAATTTTTGGAAATTTTCTTAGCTCTATTGTCTTGATATCCCTGTTTTACCTCTTATAGCCAAAAATCCCTCTTTTCTACCAAAATTTGAGCGTTTGTCTTGATTTTTAGGTGAAAAAAAAAAACCAATTGAAAAAAACTCAATTTTTGGGTATTACCGTCGATATTTAGGCCAAGAGGGACCTTTTCCTTCATATTTTTAAGAAATTTCTGCGGTATTTTGGCAAAAAAAAAAAAACTAAGGGGTCTGGAAGACCCCTCTCCAAAAACCCGACGTGGAGGGTATCACAATAACTTCTTTAAGGAAGTTAAAAAACCTTTCGACCCTATACTTCCTTAAAGAAGTTATTGTGATACCCTCGAAGTCGAATATTGATCTTTACCGATCTCAACTTTGTCTGTGGTGCCGGCCGTCAGTCCGTAGCATTTTTTTTTCCAGAACACTTTACGGCCACAATTTTCAACCGATTTTCACCTGATTTTCACCAAATTTTCTTTAGTCGGTGAAGAAGAATGTAACGAGGGCGATTTTTGAATTTCAAAATTCGAAAAAATGGCTGAGATAATATGTCTGTTTGAAATTTTTAAAAATTCGCTTCGTCCATTGGTCCGATTTTCTCCAAATTTTCACCAATTACTCCTTATATTTTTAAAGAATTTTTGGTGAAAAAAATTTATCGTTTTTTTTAACATTAATTATCATTCTAGTATTGACAAATTTTACTCTTCCACCCGCTTCGAGAGGGACCTCCCTTGGGCAAAAATCCCATTATTTCTACCTTGATACTTAAAAAAATTTTCGAAAAAATAAAGAAATTAAACAATTTTTAAGAAAAAAAAGCGCTTTAAAAAAGAAAACTCGGATAATTTTTCAAAAAAAAGTTGGAAAATTTTTCGAAAAAAAAAAAAAAAATCTTTCCCCTTCCTTACACTTCTTCCTCCCTTATACTTCTCCCTCCCTTATACTTCCCCTCCCTTATACTTCCCCTCCCATATACTTCCCCCTCCTATATTGTTACTTCTCTTAAAGGAAGTTTTCGTTCTTGAAGGAAGCTCCTCAAACTAGTACTTTTTTTTAGCTTAGCCCTGTTATAACCAATCTCCAGGGTCTTTAGGCATCTTCTCCAAATTTTAGAGCAATTTTACTCCTAGAAGACTGTTTTAAGCGGAATTATGCTAAAAAAAATTTTTTTGCAAAGGATTCTGACGAGAGAGTGAAGGTGTGAAAATTAAAAAAAGCTAAAATCAAATCTGTCACCGTCCACTCGCCTTTAGGGACCATCACTCATTTCTGACCGGACACAACTTATAAAAATGAACCCCCGAAGGTGAGAATAGCACTAATTCACTCTTGTTACCTTTCTAAAAAAAAAAAAGAAAAAAATCATGTTTTGACGAATCGAGCGTGACTTAAAACGATTGATTACTCCCAAAACTCCTTCGGGGAATTTAGATTTTAAACGAAATTAATTTATAAGTCGAAAAAGAAGCGGTTCATTTAACTTTTAGGGGTCGTTATAGCCGTGCGGACCCAAAACGAACACCCGTAGAATCACGGTTACCCGCCTGCGAATCGTCCTGATGGCTTATTTTTCGAAACGCTCAATTTCCATGACAATCGATTTCTTTGTGGATGTAATTTTTAAAATCTGCAACGGAACTTACCTGAAAAATTACACAATGGTTTGTTATTTCCCGACAGCTCAAGAATAAACGATGTTTAAACGAGGATTAAATTGATGGACTAATATATAGGAAAAATGATTTTTCAACCCGATTTTACTGCGTTTACTTTTCTTTTAACTTCTTTAAAGAAGTTATTGTTTTACCCTCCACGTCGGGTTTTTGGAAGGGGTCTTTCAGAACCCGGAGGGTCAATATTGATCTTTACCAATCTCAACTTTGTCTGTGGTGCCGTCCGGCCGTAGCATGTTTTGTGGAACACTTTACACATTTTTCAACCGATTTTCACCTAATTTTCACACAACCTATTAATTAAAACCTTTAGCATAGATATGCCTGTTTGAAACTTTTCAAAACTAGCGGCCGAACCATTGCGTTGGTCCGATTTTCATCTAATTTTCTCCAGTTACTCCTTATATTTTTTACGAATTTTTACGAAAAATTATCATTTTTTTACATTAATTATCATTTTAGTAGGGAGAAATTTCATACTTCCACGCCTTACGAGAGGCACATCCCTAGGCCAAAGAGCCCATTATTTCTACCTTGACACTTAAAAAAATTTTCGAAAACAAAGAACTCAGAAAATTTTTCTGAAAAAGTGCAAATTTAAAAAAAAAAAACCGGAAATTTGTCAAAAAAAAATTGGAATATTTTTTCGAAAAAAAAATCCCGCTCCGTCATACTTTCCCCTCCGTTATACTTACTCCCCCCCCTTTATACTTCCCCCTCCGTTGTACTTCCCCCCTTTAATACTTCCCCCTCCTTTACTTTTACTTCTCATTAAGGAAGTCTTCGTTGGATACTCATCAAATTAGCCCTTATTTTTTAGTAGGGAGAAAGTTGATACTTTGCGAGAGGGCCATCCCTTGGACAGAAAGCCCATTATTTCTACATTGATATGTACTTCAAAAAATTTTCCGAAAAAATGCCAATTTTTCAAACAAAAAAATCGAATCTTAAAAAAAATTTTTATACAAAAATTAAAATAAAAAATATATCAACAAATTTTTTTTGATTCTGCGACTAATGCACCCTTGCAATAGGTAGATTTCTTTCAGAAAATAAAACTTGTAAAATTTTTCTAAATTCAAAATTCTTGAAAATATACTTTCCCTCCGTTATACTTCCCCTCCGTTATACTTCCCCTCCTTAAATTTCCCCCTCCCCTTAAACTTCCCCCTCCTTTCAAGATGGAGAAAATAATTTTTTCCAAATTTCGGTCGATTTTCAGCCAGAAAACACACATTGTCTTGTACCATTGAAGAAGAAAAATGGAAAGAAGAAAATATAGCTGGAATAGATTTTGGGCCATTTTTCCCCCCTTCTGACCTTTATTTTGTCGGAAAAAACGAGTAGAAAAATCCCAGGGGAGATTGTATTTGTAAAAGGCGAATGTAAATGGATGGAGGCCGGGTGTCCGCGGCGGCAGATGTCCTCTTTTCGCTTCATAGAATGGCTACGATGCGTCGCGAATCAGCGAAGCCCCTCGTCATAGGAAAGGGGGACTGGGGCGGGGGGGCTGAAGGGCGGAACAGACTCTTCCCAGCTCAATTTCGTTTCGTTTCATTTAAAATTGATTTTTTTTCCTCTTGTTCTCGATCCGGGTATAAAACCGTCTCATTTATCATTGGGATAAGTGAGCGAGTAAAAGGGGACGATTACCTTTTCTGTATTTATCATTGCTAATCAGAAGATTTGTTTTTATTTTATTACATCCACATTCTCCCCTGTAGCCATAAAAAAACTGGCTTTTTTTCTGGATTTTCAAGCAATTTTGGAAGTTTTCCTCACTTTCTTGGCCAATTTTGGCCAATAAAGATCCTTTCTTCCAAATTTTCAGGCAATTTCCTGGCTTTTTCCGACCATAAGCCTCCATTCACCATATTTTCGGTATTAGCTTTATTCCACAGTTAGAAACTGGTGCATGCGCAGAAGGATTTGGACGTCAAATTTGACGTCGTTCTAATCGTTTGTCCATCAAATTAGACTTGCAAATCCTTCTGCACATGCTCCAGAAGTTTGAAACTGCGGTTGGAACAAAGCTATTCTATTCAATCTTTCAGTAATAAAAAATTTGTAACTACTTTTTTTATCGCATGAAACACCCATATTTTTGGGCGTTTTTGGCCGTATTTTGACCAGTTAATATAAAAACGTTTGTAAACCGGCGTTTTCTCGCTCTTTCGGCGGAGATAACCTGGAGAAAGGGTGTTTTACGCCATAAAAAAGTTGTTAAACAGTGTTTTACTACTTTAAGTAGTTAAAGTAGTAAAAAAAGTATAAAGGAGGGGAAGTATAACAGTGGGGGAAGTATAAAGGAGGGGAGGTATTAGTAGTTAAACAGGATATGGGTGTTGCATGCGATAAAAAAAGTAGTTAAAATTTTTTTATTATTGAAAGATTGAAGAGAATAGCTTTGTTCCAACCGCAGTTTGAAACTTCTTTATTAAGATAAAAATTGTTTTTATTGCTAAAAAATTGAAAAATATTCTTACCGAGAATGGGCGGTCGGAAAAAGCCAGGAAATTGCCTGAATTTGGAAGAAAAAATTTCTATTGGCCGAAATATGGGAAAAACGCACCAAAAAAAAAAAAAAATAATAATAATAATACTAATACAGAAAACTTGCTAGGGAATCCAGAAAAAGCGAGTTTTTTTTTTTTTTTTTTTTTTGGCTACAGGGGTGAGTGTGAATGTATTAAAGTAAAGTACTAGTTTGAAATGCTACCAACGAAAACTTCCTTAAAGGGAAGTAGCAATGTACATAGGAGGGGGAAGTATAAAGGAGGGAAGTATAACAGAGGGGGAAGTATAAAGGAGGGGAGGTATAACGGAGGGGGAAGTATCAATATTCGATTTGACCCTCCAGGGTCTAGAAGACTCTTTCCCATAAACCCGACGTGGAAGGGTATCACAATAACTTCTTTAAGGAAGTTAAAACAACCTTCTGATTAGGAAACACCCTTTCTCCCATATTTTTGGGCGTTTTCTGCCGTATTTTCACCAGTAAAAAATTATAAGTTACATTAGTAAAATACCTAAACTAGTAAAATACCGGGAAAAATATACCTTTTTCTATAATTTTGGGGCATTTCACCTTCTTCGGAAATACCGTCATTTTTTCCCAAATTTTTTGAGTTTTCCTTTTTTAGCCAAAAACCAAAATTCATCTTTTCAACCAAATTTAAAGCTTTTTTCCTTTTGTTTTGTCAAAAAAAAAAAACTTGAACTCCAATTTTTTGGCGTTTTCTTAGCACTTTTGGCCATTCTGCTCCTCTTTTCCCATATTTTCGGGTTTTCTCTGCCGTATTTTGTCTAAAAAATCATTTCTTTTGCCCCATTTTCCATCAATTTTCCCATTTTTGGTCAAGAAAATCTAGTTTTAACATCCTTTTCTCCAGATCATTGGGCGTT
The DNA here is from genome assembly GCA_014119065.1 of Orius insidiosus. Classification (NCBI taxonomy): domain Eukaryota; kingdom Metazoa; phylum Arthropoda; class Insecta; order Hemiptera; family Anthocoridae; genus Orius; species Orius insidiosus. The sequence continues at coordinate 74,520 of JACGAQ010000761.1, forward strand.
TCCTCGGTTTTTCTGCCCAGAAACCCACGTTTTTCTATCTTTTCAGGCGAAGAGAACATTATTTTTCGCTTGTTTAGTGTAGATGTTCTGGGCGATGTATTTAAAAAAAAAGAGGCGCTCCGGGTACGAAGGGCGAACTCAACAAAACGTAGTTTCGAGATATTCGCATTTTAAAGTTTTATGTTACGGGCGAACTCAACAGAAAAGTCATGCCCTGGAATGGGAAAAGGAGTGGGGGTTGTGGACTAGGATGTGGAGTTCGCCCTTTGTACCCGCTCGGATATCGCAGTTAGAGCTTTGCCGCATTTCGGTTTTTACGTATTTAAAGGGGAAAAAAGGGCGAACTCAACATAAAAATTATATAGCTGTATTCACCAAGAGGTCTAGAATCTGAAAATGAATAAAAAAAGTTGTCCGATGTTGAGTTCGCCCTTCGTACCCGGAGCGCCTCAAATTTTGAAGAAGTTAAAACGAAAAATATTATGAAATAACTTTTTTTAACGTAAAATTAAGATTCTGAATGGCAGATTTTACTAGAAAAAAAAACTAATGTAGGTAAAAAAAATCGTAAAATCCAAGGAGGTAGAAGAGACAGGTGATTTGTTTTCTACGTCCAAGTTTGAGGTGGGTCCTAGAAGAAATTACCACAATAAAGGTGTGGATTGGTGGAGGCGGCCTCTTTGAACTTGGACCTCAACTTCCATTCATTCCTAGACCGCCCATGGACGAAAAATTACCCGAGCCCATGTCATTCACGTCATCCGTCATATACAGACATCCTACTTTTTATTCTATTTTTGCTTTTAAATCCGCCATTTCGGAAAAATTATGAACTAACGCGACGGCTGGAGGCACATATAAAACATTGCGATCTTTTTGAGGAAGTACGAATTTTCAAAACCGTCCGTCGAGGGTATAGCAATAACGTCTCTTAAAGAAAAAAAAGTAGTAAAAGATGGGATTTTTTGGTGAGCTGGCCTCGACATCCTGAAAGAGAAGGACCAATATAGGAGGGGGAAGTATGAAGGAGGGGGAAGAATGAATAAGGGAGGAGTATAAATGAGGGGTATAACGGGGGAAGAATTAATAAGGTGGAAGTATACAGGAGGGGGAAATTCAAGGAGGGGAAGTATAAAAGAGGAGGAATTCAAGGAGGGGAAGTATAAAAGAGGGGGAATTCAAGGAGGGGAAGTATAAAAGAGGGGGAAATTCAAGGAGGGGAAGTATGAAGGAGGGGGAAATTCATGGTTTTATAGGAAGTATAAGGAGGGGAAAGAATGAATAAGGGGGAAGTATAAATGAGGGGGTATAACGGGGTGAAGAATTAATAAGGTGGAAGTATACAGGAGGGGGAAATTCAAGGAGGTGTAGCGGTATTGCCATCAGCTGATAATATATCAGTTCAGTTTAAATAAATAATTCATACGAATTAACAAATATTATTTCATACGAAATATTATATTTCCTCTTCAGAGGGGAAGTATAAAAGAGGGGGAATTCAAAGAGGGGAAGTATAAAAGAGGGGGAATTCAAGGAGGAGAAGTATAAAAGAGGGGGAAATTCAAGGAGGGGAGATATAAAGGAGGGGGAAATTCAAGGAGGGGAAGTATGAAGGAGGGGGAAATTGAAGGTTGTATAGGAAGTATAAGGAGGGGAAAGAATGAATAAGGGGGAAGTATAAATGAGGGGGTATAACGGGGGAAGAATTAATAAGGTGGAAGTAAACAGGAGGGGGAGATTCAAGGAGGGGAAGTATAAAGGAGGGGGAATTCAAGGAGGGGAAGTATAAAGGAGGGTAAGTATAAAGGAGGGGAAATTCAAGGAGGGGAAGTATGAAGGAGGGGGAAATTGAAGGTTGTATAGGAAGTATAAGGAGGGGAAAGAACAATTAACTAACGTGACGGCTAGGCGGCACTTATCACGATCTTTTTGTAGAAGTACAATTTTCAAAACCGTCTGTCGAGGGTATAGCAATAACGTCTCTTAAAGAAAAAAGAAAAAAGTAGTAAATGATGGGATTTTTTGGTGAGCTGCCCCGACGGAAACTTCCTTAAAGAGAAGGAACAATATAAGAGGGGGGAAGTATAAAAGAGGGGAAGTTCAAGGAGGGGAAGTATAAGGGAGGGTATTCTTTATGGAAAGGGAAGATCAAGGAGGGGGAAGTATATGGGTTATTTTTCCATTTTTTTTTCAATTATTTTTTTAAGTGTCAAGGTAGAAATAATGGACTTTTTGCCCAAGGGATGCCCCTCACGCAAAGGGTGGAAGTATTCTCCCTACAAAAAAAATGTTTTTTATTACACCAAAAATTCTTAAAAAATGTAAGGAGTATTTGGTGAAAATCTTGTGGAAATTTGGTGAAATTGGACCAACGGTTCGGCCGCAGCGCAGTTTTTAAAATTTCAAACTAGCATATCTCCGCCATTTTTTCAAAATTCAAAAATGCTAATGTCATGTTCAACTATTCAGGCAGGTTTGAATATTTGGTTTGAAAATTTGGTGACAATCGATAGAGAACTGTGTAAAGTGTTCCCGAAAAACATGCTACGGCCGGACGGCACCACAGACAAAGTTGAGATCGGTAAAGATCAATATTCGATTTCATCCTCCGGGGTCTGGAAGACCCTTCCCCAAGAACCCGACGTGGAGGGTAAAACAACTTCTTTAAGGAAGTTGAAAATGGGATTTTTTGAGGTGATTTTTATTTCCGTATTTCTAAAATCGTGATATACGTGAGAAGCGGCATTTGGGTTTTAACGCGTGAAAAGAAGATGCGATTTCAGTGGGGTTAAAACGTTTCTCGAAGGATGAAAGTCGGCATGCGTGGGACCTCCCATGAAGGTAATGAGGAAAGCCACCCCATTCGGAATAGGGTGCGTTGACAGAGCCGTCCATTGTCACCGCCGTGATTCATGTTCTACCAGCGCCACTTTTATTCTCTCTCCCCACCACCCGACAACGCTTTTCTTCTTCTCTTTTCGTGCCTCCGTGTTCAACAACTCGTCCTAAATGTATACTTAAAAGTCTCCCCCCCCCCCCACCGCGCTCTTTTTCAGATGGTGACAACCTTTAGGCAAACTCGACGCGGGGGGCCTTTTTCTTTTATGTTTATTTTAATTTTTTTTCAACGAGATATTTGACTTTTAAATATGCTTTTCGACAAAAAAATGAACCATTTTTTTCATGAATGAAAAATAAACGTTCGAAATCTACTGACGTAATTAATGTGCCTTTTGCCACATACTATAAAAATGAGGTTTTTCGGACGAAAAAACTCTTGAAATTTAGAAAAAAAAATCGGAATTCTTGGACAAAATTCCAAGCAAAACGACGGACAAAATAGGATGTATTTGGTTTTTTTTTTTTTTTTTTTTGTGTAAAATCCGCTAGATTTGGATTTTTTTTTTAAATTTATCCAAAGAGGTCATATAATTCAACTTGAAATTTTGCGTAGATTACGAATCTGAAAAAAATAGGGGTTTTTTAATTTAAAATAACGAAGTTGATGTCGCTCTGGGACACCCTGTACACCAAAATCATAATTCGTTAATTGCAATCAATTCTTCGTCAAAAATTAATGGGGGCTTATATGAGGCGCTACGGGTACGAAGGGCGAACTCAACAAAACGTAGTTTCGAGATATTCGCATTTTAAAGTTTTATGTTACGGGCGAACTCAACAGAAAAGTCATGCCCTGGAATGGGAAAAGGAGTGGGGGTTGTGGACTAGGATGTGGAGTTCGCCCTTCGTACCCGCTCGGATATCGCAGTTAGAGCTTTGCCGCATATCGGTTTTTACGTATTTAAAGGGGAAAAAGGGCGAACTCAACATAAAAATTATATGAGTGTATTCACCAAGAGGTCTAGAATCTGAAAATGAAAAAAAAAATTGTCCGATGTTGAGTTCGCCCTTCGTATCCACAGCGCCTCATATGTATTTAAATTTTTTGTTTTATGACGAAAATTATAGAAGTTATATGCCCGTTCCATCTAGTTGGAACAAAATTCATGCTAAAAAAAGTGTTCCAATCGAAAAGTTCCGGTTTGAAGAGCTTCCAACGATAACTTCCTCAAGGATACAGGAGGAGGAAGTATTAAGTAGGAGAACTAAATTTTTGTAAAAGTTGTGAAATAAATTTGGTGGGTATCGCAGTAAGTCTTGAGGAAGTTAGAAATTTTAGGTATTTTTTAATTGTTGTTCGTTTTCTGTTTTTTGAAAAAAAAAAAAAAAAAATTAAGTACCTAATAAATCGCCATTTTATTTTCCGTTAAAAAAATTCTTGAGGAAGTTAAAAAAAAAAAAAAAAAAATTATTTTGAAAATTTTATATCAAGGTAGAAATTCAGTACGGTTAGCCAAAGAGAGGCCGCCCTCGAGCCGGCGAAGTGACTCACATTTCTGCCTAGAAAAATTATTAAGTAAAAAAAATTTTGGAAAATTAAAATTTTAAAAACATGGAAAATTTTTAAATAATTCAAGGAATGTTTAGTGAAAATTTGGTGAAGATCGGACCAACAGTACGCCCACAGCGCTCATTTTAAATCTTTGAACAGTCATATCTCCGCCATTTTGAAAAATTTCGAAAAAAGCTCTCGTCATTTTCAAGATTTCTGTGAAAGGAAGCTTGTGTATAAATTTGGTGAAGATCGGATGAAAATTGCGGCCGTGAAGTGTTCCGGAAAAAGTGGCGACGGACGGCCGGACGGCCGGCACCACAGACAAAGTCAGGATCGGCAAAGATCACTTATCAGATTTATCCTACGGGGTCTGGAAGACCCTTTTCTAGTAACAGGGGGTCGGAGGGTATCACAGTAACTTCTTGAGGAAGTTAAAATGGCCTAAGTAAAAGTTGCTTAAAATTGAGCGTAGAATCGATTAAAAGCATAAAAACATAGGGTTTCCGTTTAAAATAACGAAGTTAATGTCACTCTAGGACACCCTGTACATCAAAATCAAAATTCGTTAATTGAGATCAATTCTTCGTCAAAAAGCAAGGGGGGCGTATATTTAACTTTTTTGGTAGGAATAATGCTTTGCCGTAAAGATGCTGGTCTACTATTGCTGGGGCTGCCTTTATATTCTATCGCCCCAATAAATAAATAAATAAAAGATTCCGAATTCTTCATTTTTCGAGATTCTCTCACCAATTTTTTTTCCTCCATATTGTTTAAAAGTATGTAAAATTGATAGTAAATAAGCAATTATTACCATTATTGCAATTATTACCATCAATGTTATTAGTTATTACTATTGCTGGGACACCCTGTATACAGGGTGTCCGGAAACACATGGCAAGCGTCTGGGAGAGCGTTAAAAAGTGGTTTTACGAAAAAAAGTTAAATGTAAACCCCCCTTAATTTAAATCAAAGAATTTGATGGTGTAGTTTAAAATCCGCCTGGATATACAGGGTGTCCCAGACACAACCTAACTTCGTTATTTCAAATGAGAACCCCTATTTTTTATTTCAGATTCGTAATCTACGCAAAATTTCAAGTAGATTTGAGTACTCATATGACAATTTTGGACAACTTTTAAAAAATGTCAAAATTTAGCGTTTTTTGCGCTAAAATCCGTTAAAATTGACCTAGGAGACTCGTTTTTTTTTTAATTCCACTTATTTTTTCCCGAAGAATCCAACTGTCACAAATTCAAGCATCTTCGCATTCTGCATCACGAGATTTCGTCGCTAATGGCCTTTTTCAAGTTAGAACCCAAATTTTTAGTTCAGAAATGAAAATTAGCACTTGTTGAAAGGAATTTTTCTTTCGGACCACAAATTTTGAAAGAGCTACAGCGTCTTTTGTGTTTATGCATCAAAAATTAAAATTCCGTCAACAAATCGCTAATTTCCATTTTTGAAGTATGGAATTTGGAGTTAAACTTGAAAAAAGGCCATTAGCGACGAAATCTCGTGATGCTGAATGCGAAGATGCTCAAATTTGAGACAGTTGGATTCTTCGGGAAAAAATAAGTGGAATTAAAAAAAAACGAGTCTCCTAGGTCAATTTTAACGGATTTTAGCGCAAAAAACGCTAAAATTTGACATTTTTTAAAAGTTGTCCAAAATCGTCATATGAGTACTCAAATCTACTTGAAATTTTGCGTAGATTACGAATCTGAAATAAAAAATAGGGGTTCTCATTTGAAATAACGAAGTAAGGTTGTGTCTGGGACACCCTGTATATCCAGGCGGATTTTAAACTACACCATCAAATTCTTTGATTTAAATTAAGGGGGGTTTACATTTAACTTTTTTTCGTAAAACCACTTTTTTACGCTCTCCCAGACGCTTGCCATGTGTTTCCGGACACCCTGTATATTCTATCGCCCAAATAAATGAATCAAAAATTAGATTGAATTAAAATAAAATCTCTCTTTTTGGATTTTTAAGAGTAAATATGAGGCGCTCCGAATACGAAGGGCGAACTCGACAAAACGTAGTTTCGAGATATTCGCATTTTAAAGTTTTCTGAAACTCGACAGAAAAGTCACTCTCTGGAATTTTCGTGGCGAGATTTTAGAATCATCATAGAATCATCAGAGAATCATAGAGAAAAGGGTTTTTTAAAAATCACCAAATCTCGAAAAGAAAAAAAATAATTAAATAAAAAGGTTGAGAGTAGAGCTTTGCCGCATATCGGTTTTTACGTATTTTAAAGGGGAAAAAAGGGGAAACTCAATATAAAAATTACATGGGTGTATTCTTCAAAAGGTCTAGAATCTGAAAATGAAAAAAAAAAAAATTTGTCCGATGTCGAGTTCGCCCTTCGTATTCGGAGCGCCTCATATTTTTCAGTTTTTTTTTGTTTTTTTTTTTGCGTTTAAATAATTTTGGAAGGCCGAAAAAGCTCAAAGACAATCTCTGCCAAAAACGTCAAAATGCCTCTTGAAAAAAGAAATATTTAATTTGAATGTTTTTTTCAAAATCGGGCCAAGATCGTCCTTAAAAATTTACCCAGCCCAAACATTTGCGTTTTGTCACAAACAAAACATTTTAAACAAATAAATCGGTGGCTTATAAAAAGAAGACTAAAGTAAAAAATTGACTAAGAATGTATAAATTTTTGTATTTTTTAGTTTTAATTCCGTGCATAAAGGCGCCTCTTCCGTTTTTGTACAGCTCGGAAGAGAATATGACGAGTTCCGAAAGCCATGAAGACTTTTTTTTTGGCCGAGGTAATTTTTGGAAAAAATTGAAAATGAGAATAAAAATTGCTTTTTTAGATTTTTCAGATCCGTTTTATGATGATTTTCAAACAGAGAAGAGACCTCCGAAAGTCTCCTGTGGGCCAAAAAGTGCTTGCCCTGATCACGCCTGCCATCTTGATCCAGCCGTTATCCACGGCTACTGCTGCGGATGTCCACGCCCTTCCGGTTTGTTTTTCATAACCATTTTCTTCTTTGTTCCAACGTTTGAAACTGGTTTGAAACTCCTGGAGCATGCGCAGAAGGATTTGGAAGTCGAATTTGACGTTCAAATAGTTTGTCCGTCAAAGATGACGTGCTAACTTTTCTGCGCATGCTTCAGGAGTTTCCAACCAGTTTCAAACTGCGGTTGGAACAAACCTATCATTTCTTTGACCGTAGATAGCCGACTCAAGGTCCCCTGCCCTTTAAATATCCAATGCCCACTTTTCAAAGAACCTCTTTGCACCGACTTTACCTACATGGTAAAATGCTGTTGTTCTTTCTGTAAGTATTTTCATTTTTAAAATTTCCAATACAGCGAGACCAATGTCCTTTTTACAGCCGATAAAAATTTTTTCGTTGAATTCAAATTAATATACATACAATCGTAAATGTAAATCTGGCGTGAAATAACATTGACGGTGCTGGGGAAACAAGATAATTGCTTTTTTTACGATCAATTTTACGTACTTTTAAACAATATGGGGGGGAAAAAATTGGCAGGAGAATCTCGAAAAATGAAGAATTTGCTACCCTTATTTATTTATTAGGTGTACAAAATGAAACTGGGCTAAAATCTACAAAATTCAAATTTACCCTGTGGCTGAGTTTCATTTTGTACAATAAATAAAATTTGTAGGAAATTTAATTCTCTATAAATTTGTACTTAATTATTTTTTTCTAGGATGCACCATTTTCGGAAAATAATTTTTTTTTTAATTTATCTTGAAAACAGTGCGTTCTAGAGAAAAAATGAATATAATAAAAACTAAAGAGAATTGAATTTCCGACAGATTTTATTTAGTGCATTTTTTCAATATCTGTAACGGTTTACGATTTACAATCCTTTAAAAATTAACCTTCTTAATGTTTATACTTCAGTAACCTTCTTACACGAAGAAGGTCAACTTTTGATGGACTTTAACGCCTAAAATGTTTAAAATTTTGAAAAAATGAACTACTAGGTATCATTTTGTACACCTAATAAATAAAAATTGTAGGAAATTTAATTTTCTATAAATTTGTACAGAGGTTAGGTGTGGGCTTGCAGCCAATGATTTGGGTAAACGAGAAAACATCTACTTCAGATCATCTTTTTATTTCGTCGACGCGTTTCGGAGTGTGTTTCACTCCTTCATCAGGACGTCGAGCTGAATATACATATTTGTTATTAGGCGTGAATGTCAACAAAACATTATAATTACTTACAATTATATTGATAGATCTTTATGAGGGTGTTTTCAGTCAATTTCAAGATATAAATAGCTTTAACAATCACCATCCGGGACACTGTAAAAGGATGTCTGTCATACGAAAATTGAATAGATTATTTTGATGCTTTACCTTCTTCTGAGACTGTCGCAATGACGAAAAAGTCGATATAATATATATTAAGGGGTAAATTTGGGGGGGACAAGGATGAACGATTGTGTGTGTTCGTGTGAAGTCAAGTCGAGTTGTCGAGAGAGAAAACGACTGAAATCAAGGTGAGCTACCAAAACGACTGACTTATTTTTTTACTGAAAAAATTATTAAAAACACGTTAGATATGTGTTTATTTAACAAGTCAGAGAAATTACCTTTGCTGTGTTAGATTTCGAATTTTCGTACCATGTACGATAATTTTCCTTCACGATCGCTAGTATAGATATTAGTTTGAAGTGTATGTTGAAAATTGATCATCAACGAGCGGTCTTTTTCAAGAACGTTAAAAAACGTATTGAACAAATAAATATGTGGAATACCTTTCTTTATGAGTGTTCGTAAACTCGAACTTATGGGAACGTCGTTCTAAAAGCTTCTATTGGAGAAAACATAAACATATGAAAATATAAAAAAGAAAATAAAGTCAGTATCACCGAATACTCGAATTGCTATGAAAAACACCAACCCCCTCAGTAGAATCTTTAGCAAATTAAAGAACCGACTAAAAAAGAACAAAAAAGTGGGGTATGTTACAAAATTTCATGCACAGGATCAGTATCATGAACAAAATTTCATGCACAGGAAACCCAGAACAAAAGACAGTGCATTGTCATTCCACGCTGTTAAACATAACCACATATTCGACTTCACAAATGCAAACATAATCAAGAACGAGATAAATACGTCAAGAAGAAAATTCTACGAATCCGTATACATTCAGAGAGACATACATTCAATAAATTGTATGTTGTGTCCGATGAAGGAGTGAAACACACTCCGAAACGCGTCGACGAAATAAAAAGATGATCTGAAGTAGATGTTTTCTCGTTTACCCAAATCATTGGCTGCAAGCCCACACCTAACCTCTGCATAAAAACCACAGCCAAAATCCACCATAAATTTGTACTTAATTATTTTTTTCTAGGATGCACCATTTTCGGAAAATAATTTTTTTTAAAATAAATTTATCTTGAAAACGGTGCGCCCTAGAGAAACAATGAATAGAATAAAATTAAAGAGAATTAAATTTCCAACAGATTTTATTTTGTGCATTTTTTCAATATCTGTAACGGTTTACGATTTACAAGCCTTTAAAAATTAACCTTCTTAATGGTTGTACTTCAATAACCTTCTTACACGAAGAAGGTCAACTTTTGATGGACTTTAACGCCTAAAATGTTTAAAATTTTGAAAAAATGAACTACTAGGTGTACAAAATGAAACTCGGCTAAAATCTACAAAATTCAAATTTACCCTGTGGCTGAGTTTCATTTTGTACACCTAATAAATAAAAATTGTAGGAAATTTAATTTTCTATAAATTTGTACTTAATTATTTTTTCTAGGATGCACCATTTTCGGAAAATAATTTTTAAAAAAATAAATTTATCTTGAAAACAGTGCGTCCTAGAGTAAAAATGAATAAAATAAAAATCAAAGAAAATTGAATTTCCAACGGATTTTATTTAGTGCATTTTTTCAATATCTGTAACGGTTTACGATTTACAAGCCTTTAAAAATTAACCTTCTTAATGGTTATACTTCAATAACCTTCTTACACGAAGAAGGTCAACTTTTGATGGACTTTAACGCCTAAAATGTTCAAAATTTAGAAAAAATGAACTACTAGGTGTACAAAATGAAACTCGGCTAAAATCTACAAAATTCAAATTTACCCTGTGGCTGAGTTTCATTTGTACACCTAATATTTGGGCGATAGAATATACAGGGTGTCCCAACATTAGTAGACCAGCATCTTTACGGCAAAGCATTACTCCTAGCAATAAAGTTAAATATACGCCCCCCTTGCTTTTTGACGAAGAATTGATTTCAATTAACGAATTTGGGTTTTGGTATACAGGGTGCCCCAGAGCGACATCAACTTCGTTATTTTAAATAAGAATCCCTATTTTTTTTATTTCAGATTCGTAATCTACGCAAAATTTCAAGTTGATTCGACTATTCATTTGACCTCTTTGAACAACTTTAAAAAATGCCAAATTTAGCGTTATTTTGCTTTAAAATTCGTTAAAATTGACCTGAGATACTCAATTTTTTTATTCACTTATATTTCCCCAAGAATTACAACTAGCAAAAATTCAAGCCATGGTTAACCCCAGATTTTTAATTTCAGAAAAAAAGAAGAAAAAAAAAACTTTGTCTTTTGGTCCGAAATCGCTTTCTCCTATTTTTGAGGAGCTTTATTTCTCAAAAATTTCGGACCAAAAGAAAAAGTTTTTTAAAAAAACTTTTCTCTTGAACGAAAGTTTCGATGAAACCCTTTTGTCTAAACGCTATTTTTAGAGATCTTTGAGTTGGTAATCTTTCAAATTAAAATTTAAGAAAAAAATTAAATAATTAATTTCTTTTTGTAATTTTTCTAGGATCAATAGCTTCGCCCTATTTGTGCCCTTTGGATACTCAATGCCCTGCGGATAGTTCTATTTTATGTAAAGAATTTTATTATTTATTAAGGTGCTGTTGCCCTAAAGAATTAATATCTTCTGATGAGAAATAAAATTGTAATAATTGTTTTATTTATTTTTAATTCGTCGATTTTGTATTACTTTTGTGAAACTGAGAGGTTTCGAGCATTGGGTGAACTCTAGCTGCTTGATACGTAAGTAACTTTTTAGTTCCAGCGGAAAATCATAGAGCTCAGCACTTGTTTCAAAGTTATATTTTTTATTTTGTACCAAGGTAGAAGAAATGGGATTTTTGCCCCAGGGATGTCCCTCTCACGAAGGGTGGAAGTTAAAAATTTTTTTATAAGTATAGAGAAATTTTAAACTTATAAAAAATTTTTTGGTAAAAAATAGTAAAAAAATCTACCTAAAATAAGGAGTATTTGGTGAAAATCGGACCAAGTGTTCGACCGCAGCGAATTTTTTAAGTTTAAAACCGACAATCTTCGCCATTTTTTCGTAAATCAAAAATGTCCCTCGTTTCTTTATTCTTCATTGACTGGGGAAGATTGTGTGAAAATTTGGTGAAAATCGGTGGCCGTAAATGATCCCGGAAACAAATGCTACGGCCGGCCGGTACTACAGACAAAGTTTAGATTGGTATTGATCCATAATCGTGGGCCTGGAAGACCCTTCCCCAAAAAACCGACATGGAGGGTAAAACAATATTTGGAGGGGGTGGCGTTATTAGGGTACTAAGGGTGAAACTGCAAATGAAAATGAAAGTAACTGGATTACTCTCCATGAATAGTTTTTGCTAAAGCGTCTCACTTAGAAAAACTCCTCCTGCTGGATTTAGGGCTTTTTTTAAGCCTATTCTGCTCAATCCTACTTCACCGTTTTGTTTTTTTTTCGCATTCTTCAAAATTTTGGCCGTATTTACCGAATTTTGGGCGTTCATTTCGGTTATTTTTGCTGCGTAAACTATTTTTCATGGATTTTCAAACATTTGTCTCGGTTTTTCGGATAAGAGGAACCTTAGAAATCTTAATTAATTAATTAAAAAGAAAGAAAAAAAATTCTTTTTTTTTCTCCCAGTTTTTTTTCCTAATTTCAAGGAAGTGAAATGTAAATTGCCTAAATTCTCTATCTAAATATTTATGTGGCACTTACCATCATGATCTTCCATTTATAAGAAATAAAATTTGAAGCATTCAAACAAAAATCTCGATTTCAAAAAATTCCAAGATTCTTCCTCACAAACGTTCTTCCTACTAACATATTTTAAGTTCATAATTCAAAATTTACGGTTCAGTTCGAATAATTAATTCGTCACCGTAAAAGTTTAGTCATAAGCCCATAAAGTTTCGCAATTAAAACAAAAATTTCTTTTTTTTTATTAACATTTTTTTTAAACTTCCTTAAGGGATATGAGGGTTTTAAGTTGGTTGCTTTGTAAATATTTCGTTGTTAGCAACGGTTTTCGGTTTTTCCCTTCTATCTTGGAAACCGTCGCTCAAAACGAAAAATGTCCTAAGTAAAAGTTGTAGCTACGGAAATTTACTACATAAATATCTTATTGGTTTTTTCCGTCAGAGCAATATTTTAGGAGATATGAAGGTTTTAAGTTTTCAGACAGGCTCTGTAGCATTATTAGTTTTAACCTCATAACTCCTTAAATATTGCTCTTACGCAAATAATGAATAGAAATATTTTTATAGGAAATCTTTGTACCTACAACTTTTACTTAGGACATTTTTTCGTTTTGAGCGACGGTTTCCGAGATAGAAGGGAAAACCGAAAACCGTTGCTCACAACGAAAAATTTGCTAAGCAACTCACTTAAGAACCCTCATATCTCCTGAAGTATTGCTCTGACAAAAAAACCAATGAAGTCTTTTTTGTAGAAAATTTTTGTAGCTACGACTTCTACTTAGGACATTTTTTCGTTTTGAGCGACGGTTTCCGAGATAGAAGGGAAAAACCGAAAACCGTTGTTAACAACGAAAAATTTGCAAAGCAACCCACTTAAATACTTCCATATCTCCTAACGTATTGCTCCGACGGAAAAAACTAATAAATATTTTATGTAGTAAATTTCAGTACCTACAACTTTTACTTAGGACATTTTTCGTTTTGAGCGACGGTTTCCGAGATAGAAGGGAAAAACCGAAAACCGTTGTTAACAACGAAAAATTTGCAAAGCAACTCACTTAAAAACCATCATACCTCCTTAAAGAAAAGTAAAATATTGGAGGGGAAGTATTAAAGAGGGGAAGTATAACGGAGGGGGAAGTATAAAGGAGGGGACGTATGACAGAAAGGAAAGTGTAAAGGAAGGGGAAGTATAAAGGAAGGGACGTATAACGGAGGGGAAAGTGTAAAGGAGGGATAAGTATAACGGAGGGGAAAGTGTAAAGGAGGGGGAAGTTTTTTTGTTTTTTTTTTGTTGAAAAATCAAGGTCAAGGTAGAAATAATGGGATTTTGCCCATGGGAGGTCCCTATCGTAGCGGGTGGAAGTATGAAATTTCTCCCTACTAATATGATAGTAAATGTAAAATAAAATGATAATTTTTTTACTCCAAAAATTCGTAAAAAGTATAAGGAGTAATTGGTGAAATATGGTGAAAATCGGACCAACGGTTCGGCCGCAGCGAATTTTTCAAAATTTCAAACAGACATATCTCCGCCATTTTTTCGAAATTCAAAAATCGCCCTCGTTACATTCTTCTTCACCGGCTAAAGAAATTTTGCTGAAAATTTGGTGAAAATCGGTTGAAAACTGTGGCCGTAAAGTGTTCCGGAGAAAAATACTACGGACGGCCGGCCGGCACCACAGACAAAATTGAGATAAAGATCAATATTCGATTTGACCCTCCGGGGTCTGGAAGAGTGGAGGGTATCACAATAACTCCCTTAAGGAAGTTCTATATTTTTCAATGAGATTTTTCATTCTTTCACATTTTTTAGGATTACCCTCAATTTTGAGAGAGGATCTTCTTATTTTTTTAGATAGACATGTGTTAACTAAAATGTTAAAAAATTATTTATTATACAAGTCGAAATTTTAAGTAGGTACTAACACTTTTTTGGTCAGAAACTAATTTTAGTTTTAAAAATGAGCCTCTCAAATTTTGCACAAAGAAAAAAAGTGAGTTTCTCGGATTTTGCCGAAGATGATTTTTTTCCAGACTTCGAAAAATCCATTTTGAAGGAAGTGGGACCATTATCGACCCCTGGCTTCTCCGATGGTCGCGCCAGAGCGTTCCACCGTCGAAAACAACAACGTTTTTCGTTTATTCGTGTCAAATAAGCGCACAAAAATAACAAAAAACCGTGTTTTCGCATTTCAATTACTCGCCTTCTGTCGATAATCGCGTTTTTCTTTCACGTGCGAGGGAGAAAAAAGTATTTTTAGGTTATAAAAAGGGTTGGTGAACCTCCTAGGGAGTAAAAAATCCTCTTTTTGAGACAGTTCCAACTTTGTTCTAATCTTAAAAAGGTCCCCACCCTGTAGTTCGTCTATTTGGAGCCCTCGGGACTCTTTATCTGACTTCTTGCAAGCCCGGGCGTGAAAATAATTTATTTTTTATAATTAAATTTATTTTTAAGGATAATTAAAGTGTTCTGTGCAAATTTTGTCAAATAAAATGCTGTCTCTTTGGTACATGTACCTTGGCTACATAGAATATAGGTGAGTGGAACTTTTTATTTTTTTTTTGTATCTTCTTTTATATAGAAATCCCCCCACCATAAACTTTATGGTCATATTTATTATTAGACCTCCCACCACAAGGTTGTCTTTTTAACTTTTTTCTTAAGACAGGTGATTGTCAGCTGTTTCCTTAGGCGCATGCGCCTTTTTTCGTGATTTTTCACCCGAGAAAAACTTTATTTCTGGCAAACAATTGATTTTAGATCAAATTACAAGAGACTGCCAGATTCGACACCTGTTCTTCTTATATCTTCAGTCTATTCCTGTAACTCCTGGAGAAGAGGCTTCATTGCTAGAATTTCTAAAATTGTGCTATTGCGAAATTCCCCATTAAAAAGTTTTCTGGCAACCCTGTTTTTGTTGATGCTCATTATAAATTTTTTAACTCGATTTTATTAGGTGTACGAAATGAAACTTGTAGGAAATTTAATTCTCTATAAATTTGCACTTAATTATTTTTTTCTAGGATGCACCATTTTCGGAAAATAATTTTTTTTTAAAATAAATTTATCTTGAAAACAGTGCGTCCTAGAGAAAAATTAATAGAATAAAATTAAAGAGAATTAAATTTCCAACAGATTTTACTTAGTGCATTTTTTCAATATCTGTAACGGTTTACGATTTACAGGCCTTTAAAAATTAACCTTCTCATAAGGTTATACTTCAATAACCTTCTTATACGGAGAAGGTCAACTTTTGATGGACATTAACGCCTTAAAAGTTCAAAATTTTGAAAAAATTATTTAGTGCATTTTTTCAATATCTGTAACGGTTTACGATTTACAAGCCTTTTAAAAATTAACCTTCTTAATGGTTATACTTCAATAACCTTCTTACACGGAGAAGGTCAACTTTTGATGGACTTTAAATCCTAAAATGTTCAAATTTTGAAAAAATGAACTATAATATAACGATTTAAGTTGTCACATTTATAAAAAGAATTGGTTTCGAAGTCCGGCAGTCGACTTGGCTAAAATGAGACTGAGATATAAAAAATTATTATTAGAATGCATTTGAAAAGAGTTTTTTTTTTAACAAAAGATGTCACTGTGGATAGTGAGAAAAAAAAAGATGACACAAAAGGGTCACGGATATGAGTCTAGCCTTCGATTCCTTCCGCTTTTCTCCGTAAATCTACCGTGAATGTTTTACTTTTTTGGAGGCTTCAGAATCATGATATTGCTAACTCGAAGAAGATGCCAAGACTTGATGTGTTGACAAGCAAAAAGAAGAAAAAGAGACAAGCAAAAAGATCGCCGACGTTTTAAGCTGACAGATTTTTCAGTCATTGTGGCCCAAATGGTGGGAAGATAGCTGCATATTTTGACTACTTGAAGATCAAACTAAAAATATCTGCAGCGCCTGTTATTCCTCAAGACTGCTACCGCCCAGGAACTGTAGACTGTACCCATTTTTACCGTGAATGTTTTACTTTTTTGGAGGCTTCAGAATCATTATATTGCTAACTCTTTCTTTGGAAGAAGGTGCCAAGACTTGATGTGTTGACAAGCAAAAGAAGAAAAAGAGACAAGCAAAAAGATCGCCGCCGTTTTAAGCTGACAGATCTTTCAGTCATTGTGAAGATAACTGCATATTTTGACGACTTGAAGATCAAACTAAAAATATCTGCAGCGCCAGTTATTCCTCAAGACTGCTACCGCCCAGGAAACTGTAGAATGTACCCATTTTTACTGCGAATGTTGTACTTTTTTGGAGGCTTCAGAATCATTAAATTGCTAACTATTTCTTTGGAAGAAGATGCCAAGAATTGATGTTGACAAGCAAAAAGAGGAAGAAAAAGACAAGCAAAAAGATCGCCAGATTCCGATTTATGCTGACAGATCTTTTAGTCATTGTGGAAGATAACTGCATATTTTGACTACTTGAAGATCAAACTAAAAATATCTGCAGCGCCAGTTATTCCTCATGACAGCCATTGCCCAGGAACTGTACAGAATGTACCCATTTTTACCGTGAATGTTGTACTTTTTTGGAGGCTTCAGAATCATTAAATTGCTAACTCTTTCTTTGGAAGAAGAAGATGTGTTGACAAGCAAAAAGAGGCAGAAAAAGAGACAAGCAAAAAGATCACCAGATGCCGATTTATGCTGACAGATCTTTCAGTCATTGTGGCCCAAATCGTGGGAAGATAACTGCATATTTTGACTACTTGAAGATCAAACTAAAAATATCTGCAGCGCCAGTTATTCCTCAAGACGGCCATTGCCCAGGAACTGTACAGAATGTACCCATTTTTACCGTGAATGTTTTACTTTTTTGGAGGCTTCAGAATCATTAAATTGCTAACTCTTTCTTTGGAAGAAGAAGATGTTGACAAGCAAAAAGAGGCAGAAAAAGAGGCAAAAAGATCACCAGATGCCGATTTATGCTGACAGATCTTTCAGTCATTGTGGCCCAAATCGTGGGAAGATACTGCATATTTTGACTACTTGGAAATCAAACTAAAAATATCTGCAGCGCCAGTTATTCCTCAAGACGGCCATTGCCCAGGAACTGTACAGTACCCATTTTACCGTGAATGTTTTACTTTTTTGGAGGCTTCAGAATCATTAAATTGCTAACTCTTTCTTTGGAAGAAGAAGATGTGTTGACAAGCAAAAAGAGGCAGAAAAAGAGACAAGCAAAAGATCACCAGATGCCGATTATGCTGACAGATCTTTCAGTCATTGTGGCCCAAATCGTGGGAAGATAACTGCATATTTTGACTACTTGAAGATCAAACTAAAAATATCTGCAGCGCCAGTTATTCCTCAAGACGGCCATTGCCCAGGAACTGTACAGAATGTACCCATTTTTACCGTGAATGTTTTACTTTTTTGGGCTTCAGAATCATTAAATTGCTAACTCTTTCTTTGGAAGAAGATGTGTTGACAAGCAAAAAGAGGCAGAAAAAGAGACCAAGCAAAAAGATCACCAGATGCCGATTTATGCTGACAGATCTTTCAGTCATTGCCCAAATCGTGGGAAGATAACTGCATATTTTGACTACTTTGGAAATCAAACTAAAATATCTGCAGCGCCAGTTATTCCTCAAGACGGCCATTGCCCAGGAACTGTACAGAGTACCCATTTTTACCGTGAATGTTTTACTTTTTGGAGGCTTCAGAATCATTAAATTGCTAACTCTTTCTTTGGAAGAAGAAGATGTGTTGACAAGCAAAAAGGGCAGAAAAAGAGACAAGCAAAAAGATCACCAGATCCGATTTATGCTGACAGATCTTTCAGTCATTGTGGCCCAAATCGTGGGAAGATAACTGCATATTTTGACTACTTGGAAATCAAACTAAAAATATCTGCAGCGTCTGTTATTCCTCCGGACGTCAATTGCCGAGGAACTGTACAGAATGTACCCATTTTTACCGTGAATGTTTTACTTTTTTGGAGGCTTCAGAATCATTAAATTGCTAACTCTTTCTTTGGAAGAAGAGATGTGTTGACAAGCAAAAAGAGGCAGAAAAGAGACAAGCAAAAATCACCAGATGCCGATTTATGCTGACAGATCTTTCAGTCATTGTGGCCCAAATCATGGGAA